>JAEIIG010038111.1:0-71487 GCA_018904695.1 Drosophila parvula | reverse complement strand
GCTGAGCTTTCCAGTGCAACCCTGCCAACTATTCCTAAAAGATCAGTCGATCTGGCAGCACGGATTTAAGTCAATCTGGTAGCCCTGCTCCAAGTCGATCGATATCGATATTTAATGTCAGTCAGGTAGCACTGCTCTAACCACGATCTGGCAACGCCGTTTTCAGTTCTCGGTTTCCAGTTCCATCTCTATCAATGACGTCATTGCACAGATCAGCAGCAGCGCATCGTCGCTCTTCTGTTTTCTGTTCGCCTGTTACACGAGATTGAGGAACGTCCAATTTGTACGGGAATTTCGTGAAATTGGAATGGTATAAATGTTGTTGTAATAAATATGTTGTTGTAGCTTTGTTTTGTTGTACATTCTTCATTCATTTGTTGAAGTTGATTTTGCACCAGGCACGCAGAAGGCGGCAGAAGGTTGATTATAGGTACTTTATAGTTTTCATGACGTCATCGCACACATTTGTACCAGCGCATCGTCGCTCTTCTGATTTCTGTTCGCCTGTTACCCGAAATGGGAATCGGACCAATTGTTTGGCGTTTTCTTAATATTGTTAGTGCGAAATGTTGTTGTTGTATAAATATTATTGCTGTACAATTTGTTGTTGTTGTTGTAGGCAAGCCGACAATGACGTCACGATGAGCTGAGCTGTGCGCTTGAAAATCGGTAATTATTAAACAAAGCCTAAAAGTATGCAGGAAATTGAGGAATCGGTAATTATTAAACAAAGCCTAAAAGTATGCAAGAAATTGAGGAAGATCGAATTTGCTCGCGGATTTCGTGGAATTCGAATGGAATAATTAATAGTATTTTGTTTTTGTATTACATATGTTGTTGTTACAATGTTGCAGCATTTTTTGTTGAACAGTAGATTCACGTATTCAACAGACTCACGCTGGCTAGTATAAATTATTCTTGAATTGATCAAAACAAATTTATCTCATTATTAATGAAAACAAAACAAATTTTAATAAATAATAAAGATCTATAAAAAAAGAAAGCATTACGGATGTCTGATCAAATCTTTTGAAGGGCAAATTTGATATGTTGTTTTCAGATTCTTACATAAGAATTATGATGGCTGACCATGTAAACTGTGTTCTTAAATTAACTTTGCATAGCTCTATGTCGAAACGCGACTCGAGCCAGCCAGAAAAGCTGTTCCAAAAGATAAGGCCCGGAAGAGATAAGGTCCGTCGAAGCTAGCCAAGTAATAAAGCAGGGAGCACAAATAGCAGATTAAAGGCGGTCATGACACCAACCACTGGGACATAAGCTCGGACATCGAGGGTAGGCTCAAAGATTAAGACCGTCTATTAAACTTAAAAATTGAAAAAAAGACGTTTCTGTGATTGGGACTTTAACATTTTTATAGCATATATTTGGAAATATATTAAAACAATTTGTGTAGCACCCTTAAAGATCTATTTTTTGTTAACAGATTTTACGTAGTAAAGAATATACATACATAGGTTATAAGGTACAAATATGTATCGGTGTCGCCAAGTCGGGACTCTCTTCTATAGCGATATTTCGCATTACTCCTTAGTTCGAGTGTCTCCTCAGGCCAACCTCGCGTGGAGCTCGCACCAAGGCTGCTGCTGCTGGCTGCTGCTATGGTTGCTGATAAAGCTGAAAGCTTTTCAGGTCGTCGAATCCGATTCCGAAATCAGTTCTCTTTCGAACGCGACGCAGTGAGCAACATGCAGCCGCTGCTCCTAGTAGTGTTGGCCCTTTGTGCGGCCCCAATCTTTGCCCTCCCCAGACAGGACTACAACGACGATTACAGCGATGAGGACGTGAAATCATGGCAGCCGGAGCCCCTGAAGCCAGCTCCCTGGCAAGCTCCACCTGCTCAGACCCAGGAGGCCGTGGTGCCTATTCCCGGGATTGGACAGATCGTGGGAGTGCGCGGTTTCAAAACCATCGCCGGACGTTCGATCAATGCCTTTTTGGGCGTGCGTTACGGCCAAGTGGGCAGCGGCCTGGCGCGATTCCAGGCTGCCCAGCCTGCCAGCCTTCAAGGATATATAAATGCCACCAAGCAGACCCCGAACTGTGCCCAGTTTCCGGAGCTGCAACGTCTTAGGGATGCGGAGTCCCGTGGCGAGAACGTCGACGACTGCCTGAGCTTAAACATCTACGCACATGAGGGCGCTAAAGACCTGCCAGTGCTGGTCTTCGTGCACGGCGAGATGCTGTTCGACGGCGGTGCTGAGGAGGCCCAGCCGGACTATGTCCTCGAGAAGGACGTGCTCCTGGTCTCGATCAACTATCGGCTGGCGCCCTTTGGCTTCTTGAGCGGTCTGAGCGATGAGCTTCCCGGCAACGTGGCGCTCTCGGATCTCCAGCTGGCTCTCGAGTGGCTGCAGAGCAATGTGGTCTACTTTGGCGGCAATCCCAGCCAGGTTACGTTGGCAGGCCAAGCGGGCGGAGCTACATTGGTTCACGCTCTCAGCCTAAGCGGTCGGGCCTCGAATCTATTCCAGCAACTGATCCTGCAGTCGGGCACCGCCCTCAATCCCTACCTGATCGACGAGCGTCCGCTGGAGACCCTGGACACCTTTGCCCGCCTCGCCCGTTGTCCGACCAATCCCGCCGCGCGCAGCCTTGCCCCGGTCTACGACTGCCTGGCCAGGTTGTCCACCTCGCAGCTGGTCTCCGCCTTCGAGCAGCTGTTCGAGCAGAACGAACCGCGCGGCCTGAGCTCCGTCGGCGGCTTTAAGCTTGTCGTGGGTGACCGCCTAGGATACCTGCCCCGTCCACCAGCCGCCCTGGCCGCCAACGCCAGCAACAGCGTGCCCACCATTGTCGGTGCCGCCAAGGACGCCAGCGCCTTCATCCTGTCGCGTGAGTGTTATATTTTTTATTTTATCTTTTTTACTGATACCAAAGGGATCAACTAACGCTAAATCAACTAAAGCGTTAACTAACCATTCCTCACAAAAATCTTTTCGATCTTTTAAAAAGATTTTTAAGGAAGTGGATGTGTGTAGAAGGTCATATTCTTAAATATTTAAACAGTTGGAAATAGTGTTTTTACTCTTTTTTTACTCTAGTAAAAAAGTATATTTTTAATTCGTTAGAGTTCTTAGTATAGATTTTACATTGTTCAGGTAAGCCCGATTAGTCTTTGAATTAAAACCCCATTTGTGCTAGGTTTCAATATGCTTTTTAAGCCAGAGTTTATGGGTTGAGCCTAGTTGGAACAAATCTCGTGGTTGTCAGCGATAAGGAGCTCCAGCGGATCTCAGGGGTCAAGTCTGATAAGGAGCCAATCACATAAACGGACTTAGACAGCAAAATCATCGTATTGCTGTGATTGTTGGGCTGAATTTTAATTAGTGTCAAGGCTCTTGGATTTTTATGGTATTTACGTCGACAGGCAGGAAATGTTTGTGTTTCAATTAAATCTATTTAATCTTATGTATTTTCCCAAAATTCCCGCGATAAGAACAATTTTGTAGGAAACTTACATATATTTATGTATGTTACTGCTCTTTTCAAGCATTTTCCAGCATTTAGCGAGTTAAAACTTGTATATATTATACATATCTGTTGTACTTTTTCCCTCAGGCTTCTACAACCAGATCGCCAGCCTGCAGTCACGGAATGTAAGTGACTACATCGACGTGGTGCTGCGACACACGGCGCCACCCAGCGAGCACCGAATCTGGAAGCAGTGGGCGCTTCGCGAGATCTTCTCCCCGGACCAAGAGTACTCGGCCAGTGCCCGCACAGTTACACAGGGCCTGTTGGAGCTGAGCAACATCATCCTGTACCGCGCACCCGTGATCTTCTCCATTCGCCAGTCGTACCGCTCGACACCCGTTTACCTGTACACCTTCGACTACCGCGGCGAGCACCATCGCTTTGGACACCTGGATAACCCCTTGCCCTTTGGGGTGGATGCCTCACTGAGCGATGACAGCGTCTACTTGTTCCCTTACCCAGTGGAGGCCAGTAGCCTGAATCCTGTGGACCGGTCGCTGTCCCGTGCCCTGGTCACCATGTGGGTGAACTTTGCGGCAACTGGTGTACCCAACCCGAACTCGGGAGTGTGGCCACGGGCCACGTCCGAGTATGGCCCCTTCCTGCGCTTCACCAACTCCCGCCAGAGTATGCTCGAGCTGGATCCGCACTTCGGTGAGGGCATCAACTTGCCCAATCTCTACGGAGAATATTTCAATGCCAGCACCAGCAGCAGCAGCAGTGGAGTAGTTGCAACACCGACTAGGCCCTATATCTATAGCACCACTAGCACCACAACGACGACCACAACCACCAGACGTCCGTATGCGTACAATCCGTATGCTAACTGGCAGAACAACAGGCAGCCCCAGGCTTGGAATCCTGGGAATCCGGACTACGTGAAGGCTCAGGAAGAGCGACAGGCACAGTTCATCCGCGAGCAGCAGGAGCGGGCGCAGCGGGAACGAGAACAGCGTTGGCGAGAGCAGCAGCAGCGTGACAACCAGAATCGTCGTCCGGCACAGGATCCTCGGGAGCAACAGCGACGAGAATACGAGCAACAGCAACGAGAGAAACAACTGGAACGAGAGAGGATAGACCGAGAGAGACAAGAGAGAGAACAGCAAGAGCGCGTGCAACGAGAACGCGAGCAACGAGAACGAGAGCAGCAAGAACGAGAGCAGCAAGAACGAGAGCAGCAAGAACGCGAACAGCAAGAACGAGAGCAGCAAGAACGTGAACAACAGGAGCGAGAACAGCAAGAGGGCGAACGAGATCAATCAGTTCGCGATGAAAATCCAAATAATGAACTGCGACCCTATCCCAATTACGAAGAATATCTGCAAAATCACCAAGACGAATCTCCAGAATCTACACCTGACCAGGGCTACGAGGACGATCAAGAACGCGAGTACCGAGAGCAACAGCAACGTGAACAGCAGCAACGGGAACAGGAGCAGAGACTAGAAGAGGAGCGATTGCAACAGGAACGAGAGGAGCAGGAACGAGAGCAGCCAGACGAAAATCACGATGGTGGTCGGCAAACCTATCCCAACTACGAAGATTACCTTAGAGGACAGCAAGGAGAAAATCCTCCAGTTTCGGAACCCGAACGAAATTATAACGAGGAGCAGGAACGCGAGCAACAACAACGAGAGCAGCAAGAGCGAGAGCAGCAAGAACGCGAACAGCAAGAACGAGAGCAGCAAGAACGCGAACAGCAAGAGCGAGAGCAGCAGGAGCGAGAGCCACCAACTGACAGTGATGATCCGCAAAACTATCCCAGCTACGAAGATTATTTGAGAGCCCACCAAGCCAGACAACCAGCCGAATCCGATACCGATCGGATCAATGCGGAAGAACAAGCCCGGGAACAAGAGCGGAGAGACCAGCTGGAACAGGAGCAAGCTGAACCCGTTGAGGACGATCAGGAAGACACTGACGACCAGCAGTTCTCCGATCCGGCCAACGACCCCAGCTCCTATCCAAGTTACGAAGCATACGTGGAAGCTCAGCTAAAAATGCGTGAGGAGCAGGATGCACGCGACAGAGCCCTGGAGGCACAAGAGAGGGCCGAAGAGGAGCAGGAAGAGAGCCGCCAGGAATACCCAGGATATTCCCAATTGAGGAGGCTGTACAATGGACCGCAGCACATCAAGCTCATGCACAGACAGCAGCGACACAGGCAGTAGATGATCGAGTCTAATAATGTCCTTCTAAATACTCTTCTTATTACAAAATAAACACTATATGAGCTAACTGTAATAATTTGTATCTGTGGAACCTTTATTCTTGACTGCTCCATAATATTCTCAATAAATTTACACATTTGTCAGTTTATTTCTTGATGTCCTTTATGATAAATTCGTATATTGCACAAGGTATAATTACTCTTGATGATGGTAATTTTTTCAATATATTTTACTTACTTTACGTGCTTCATATGGAATGTTTTTGATAATTTATTCACATTCATAGATAGCTCTTAATGTCACCTACAAGTATGGTCGATAAATACCAACGTTTTTTTTTGATAGTTTTATCTGGGATATACTAAGTTCTACAATTGCTACGTCTAGGCCTAAAACGATCTAGTTTAAAAACGTATCTTGTTCCGGTTGGGCCGCTTCACCAAGCTCTTGCGACCATCGAGCTTCTTTACTCTGCTGGCCGAGGAGGCCGCCAACTCTTTCCGACGCTTAGCCTGCGCCCGCTTCCGGCTGCGACTGCGCAGATAGTATATCTCACGGACCAGACTGTGGCCCTGGTCCTCGTCACGCAGCGTGGCCGAGAACTCGTTGAAATAGTTGCCGCCGATGGTTAGTGTCTCGTCGATCTTCATGTATGGACCGTAGAGCGTGGTCATGGGTGGCCAGTAACCAGAGCGATAAGAGCCGAGCGGATTACCGGTAATCACGAAATTCGTCCAAAGTTCGACCATGCGGTGAGCCATCGTCACGTCCGGTGGGCTAAGACGCTTTACATGGTCGGGATAGGGGAACAGATAGAGAGCCTCGTCGGTCAGCGAGACTCCCGCCCGGAAGGGACTCTGCATGTTGGTCTCCTCATCCATCTCCTTGTAACGATTGAACTCGCCCGCGTATTCAAAGGAGTACAAGAAGGTGTTGTACGGATTGTGCTTGTTGTTCATGTTCAGGGCCAACAAAACGGGCAGCTTGTGGTTCAGAGTGCCAGCCACCTAAAACCAATATTTAAAATATTCAATTTAAATTTAAATTAAATGATAAATTGAAGAACAACTCACATCGATAAGTCTTGGGATCAGGGTGTCGAAGGTGCCGTTCTCCAGCAGGTGGCGATTAAAGAAATCGTGTGTGACGAAACTGGTGAGAAGCATGGTCTTGTCCGTGCCCACCACCTGACGGATCACATGATCGATGTAATCGTACGTATTATACTCATCATCCGGAATCTTTCCCTCAAAGTCATTATCCACAATCTCGTTAAGCACTCGAGTTCCAGCATTTTTTGGACAGCCGCCCATGGCCGGATACGAGAAGTTGGACTCCAGCATAAGGTCGTAGGGATGCTTTGGCAACACTCCACTGGGTCCACCGATAGTAAACTGAATGCCGCCAGTGTGTCCAATTCCCAGGTCAGATTTCTCGAGCTACCACAAATAAACGTTAGCCTGTGTAAGGATTTATTTGTAAATGAACTTACGGCATGCTCCATAAAGGCGGTGAGCAATTCCAGAGCTGTGAGATCCATGAGGCAGGAGTTGAGATCTCGCACCGTCACCATCTGGCAGTCGGCCTTCTTGGCGATCTCGTGGGCATGCTTACGGGGATCCTCCTCCAGGAAGATGGGCATGATGGCAGAGCCCGAGTGGTAAATCACCTGACTAAATAGCCCGCGCTGCACAATCGGTGAGAGCGTTAGCAGGTGGGCAATAGCTGCTCCGCCTACCTGTCCGGCCACTGTAACACGCGCGGGATCGCCGCCAAAGTTAGAGATAAAATGCTTAACAAACTGCAGGGCCAAAAAGATATCCAGGAACCCAGCATTGCCGGGAATCTCATCCGTTTTCGTTGACAGAAAACCAAATGGGCCGAGACGGTATTGTGGCGTCACCAGGACGATATCCTTCTCGAGCAGATAATCTGGAGGCGCCTCCGAGTTGCTGCCCTCATAGAGATACTCGCCGTGTATGTACACCAGCACGGGCAGGCGGCCAGTCACATTTGGTGTGGTGATGGTCATGGTCAGGCAGTCCTCCACATCCAGCACATCGTCCAGCTTGCGCAGCGAGTCCATCGATACCACCGAAGGGCAGCCAATCTTCTCCGCCGTGGCATCCATCACATCCTCCCAGGGCTCAATCGGACGCGGTGGCTGTTAAAAGTTAATTAATAATGAGAGTCAATATTTTTTATGAGGGCCACAACCCATTAGCTTTATTGGTGCATATTAATTAAGAGTTAATTTTTTACAAAATCAACTTGGCTTCTTTGTAGGAGATATGGAAATATATTACGATGAGAGCGGAATAGACTCTCTCTCAAAGTCACGTCTTCTCAGACGGTGGGTGGATCTTTGCATAATGAATAAATTTTAAATAAAGAAATGTTTATGTTGTCTCAAATGTTTGCTGGTCTAAAACAACAAAATGTTCGCGAGCATATGTTCTTGGGATTAGTAGCAGATTTTATGGATACAAATCTTTAATTTGTGCATGAATATTATCTTATATAAATTGGGTCAATATAACATTTCGATCTAACAAATATTACGATTATAAATGCCTAAGAGACTACTTCAAGGTAGACAGCCTCCAGACAAGTACATCTCCTGATTTCAGGGAAAGGTACATTAATGTTGTACCTTCTAACTAAATCTATCAGAGTTTTATAAATAAAAAAATAAAATAGCTATTCGTCTTGCTCATGATTCATTCCTTTTGTTTGATACTATAATCTAATAATAATCTCTGCTATCACATAATCAGATTGCTTGTTGAAGATGCGGAACATCCTAATCTTAGCATAGTGCTATCAAGTCCTCGATAGTATAGTGGTTAGTATCCCCGCCTGTCACGCGGGAGACCGGGGTTCAATTCCCCGTCGGGGAGATGTGAGGAAACATCTGTATTTTCTTCGCCTTCTTTTTTTTCTTCTAAGAATTAAGTCTCTGTTGGCTTATTTATTGCCTTCGAGGAAATTTGCATAATTTTGAAAGTTTTGCTATAGGAGAAACCAGACTCCAAATAAAGTTGGACATTTCTATTTGAAATTCTTGGCGAATCTGTTCAACATATTTTGCATTTTTGCATAGCGACGACCTCTATTTTTTTGCACCAAAATCCACATACAACAAGTTCTAGTTCTTTTGTTTCAGCTAAAAAAAACTCCATTATTCTCCTGCAGGAAATTATTGGTGTTGGGATCTTGTGACACTAAAGATAAATGAAAAATGGTTTTACCTTGAAGCGATTAAGTCCCGTGGGTGGCTCGGCATATCGGACATCCACGAACTGCAGCACTTCGCGTTCTGTCCAGGCCGTCTCGATAATCTTCCCCTGGATGCTGCCCAGCTTGGGCAGTTCGACAATGGTGTCCTTCTCCTCATCGTATTGCCTGTTCCGGAACCGTGCCTCCGCCCCGTAATAGAGGACCAGAAGTATTAGCATACGAACGAGCTGCATTTTTTTTCGGGATAATCGCGGATCGAACCAGCACTCTCTGTAGCGCACCGAACGCAACTGATCTGTGGCTAGCCGGAGCTAATAGATATTAGCCGGCAGCGCTGACCTAAAGTTTCACCCCAATGGCTGACCGAAATAGCCAAAACGAAGAGTTTGCAAACGAAAACTGGCTAAAACAAAACGCGAAATATACTGCAAATGATGCGGTTAGAGCCATACACTTATGCTAATAATTACACAGGGAGATAAAAAGGGATGGAAAATGTCGGATTTTCATTTAATTCAAAAATATAATATGAAAGTTGTTGAAATTACATTTAAATGTTTAGCTCTTATTTATATTTTTTAAATAAAAGTAAGTGGTATCCAAAACGATTAAACGAGATTTCGCTAATTTCTCTGCCCGGCCCCTGCCCGCTAAATCGAGCCACGTTTAGAGTCAATTACATATTTTTCAGGGCATACATATTTTTATGTAACTTACAAATAAATTGAATCTGTAACAGATTCTCGGATTTTGAAAATTGTTCACATTTTCATGTACTTAGGGAATTTTTAGAATATATACCGACTAATTATCTATATTTTGAGCGGAGCTTAATTCATTTAAAAATAATTCTAATATTAAATAAATTATTTTTGTTCACTTACTTTTTTCTCTCAGTGCAAGAACGGATTTCGGTGCTCCGATTTCGGTTGCTTGACTGCTCCGCTGATCATCTCATCTGTAAGTAAAAGGGAAAACTACAAGAGCAGAAGATCGGCCACCCGAACCCGATTTGTCTGCTAGTCAGTCATTAGTCGCTCAGATTGATGCGAATATTTACCGGCAAACATTAGCCATTAACTTAAGTTTGTCTTTCTCACGATGACGACGATGAAAGTGCGGGCAGCGTCAGGGCAACAAAAAAAAATTAATCTCTCAAAAGCTGCGGGCATTGATTTAAATTTTAAATTTTACCTAATTGATTCCGCATGTTCTTCTCGCTACTGGTATTCCTAGTCCGAGGTGTATTATCCATCATCGCGAGCGGCGGGAGAAAGCATTCGCAACGCTTCTGTGCCGAAGAAAGAGATCAACGACTTCTACACCTAATCGCACAAGATAATTCCATTATTTGGCTATCTTTACATTTAGTCAAAGTTGGGAAACCCCACCAGAAAAGGAAGCTTGAAGAAAGCGTGCCACTAATAACTTTTCCTTTTGTAGAATTCATATTTACGAGCTCGCTATCAAGAGAATGAGAGGTTTTTGTCATTGAATTCCAGTGAATCAAGTGGGAAACCTTGATTAAAATGAAATATAATTAAAAACAAAGTCAAACAAATATCGAAACCCCCTTTAAAGTCTATTTATTGGTTTTTTATTATTATTTTTATATAAAGAGAGAGCATCTCTCTTCCCTATCTGCATAGATATGCTGATCTCCGAAGGGATTATTCAATCAATCTTGGTTACAGCTGAAACACTGCCAATTCTGATGCCAAGGTGGCAAATTAATTTACGAAAGACCTAATGATGTGTCACGCTTTATTTAACTTCTATTATGTTCCCTAATACATTTGAATGGAAATTTGATACCTCTATTCATGGAGATTCTGAACCGCATAATATGATTTATGAGGCCGTGAAAGAAAGCGGATTCTATTAAAAATATGCTTTGAAATATCATATTTACTGCCATAACTTCTAGTAAATACTAAGAAAACAAAATGCTGGCTTATATTATGTTGGTATTTTTTTTTATTAAATTTTATTGTAGGTCCTAGCTCGAAGTTATGGAAAATATGGTGAACACAAGGCAGTCTTTTTCTTGGTTAAGGTATAGTTATCATAAAATTTGTATATTTAGACTGATACCCTTCGCACTGTAACCAAGAAACCCCTTTTGGGTAAAACTAGTAATCACTAAATTTCACATTTAATTAGGCAAAGTTTAATTTAAGCTTCTCACTTCTATTGCTTCTGGAAGCGCGTTGACTTCCTGGCAATAAAGACCAGATTTTGACCACGGCCCTCATTGGCAGCCCTCTCGCCCTCCTCCTCGCTGTCACCCAGATCGTCCTCCTCGTCCAAAGCGTCCACCTGCTCCTTGTCCAGCTTGGCCACCGCCTGCAGGGCAGACTCCAACTCGTAAAAGTCCTCGTTAACCAGACTGTAGCCCCGTTTTGCCTCGTCCACGGCAATGCGATACTCATCAAGATAATTGTCGCTGAAGGTAACAGTGCGATCGATGCGCATATAGGGACCCGTCTCGTCACTCATCGTTGGCCATTCTGGAACGCCGGGTGCCCGGGGAACACCCGTTGCGGCAAAGGATGTCCACAGGGCCACCATACGCCTAGCCATCTTCATGTCTCGATTGGAGTTGAGTGCCAGGAAGCGCGGCCAAGGGAATAGGTAAAGGTTGTCGTCCGTCAGCGAGACGCCCATGTCGAAGGGCACGAAACTGGCCTCCTCGGCACTGGTCGCATATCGATTCTGCTCACCCTCGTAGTCAAAGGTGTACAGGTAGGTGCTGTTGGCCAACTTCTTGGCATTGGCCTGCAGCACCAGCAGCACGGGATTCTTCAAAGAAATTGTGCTGCAGAGCTGGAAATATTATTAACAATTAATAGTTAATATATTAAATAAGAAAGGTGAAAATATATCCTTAACTTACATCGATCAATCCCGAAGTTAGGCGCTTAAAGGTGCCATTCTTGACATCGGCTTCGGAGAAAATCTCCTCGTCGGAGAACTCCCGCCAGGAGCCAGTGGGATCAGCACCATTTGCCTGCTCGATAATGGTATCAATATACTGACGTCCGGTCATTTTATCGTCCAAAATAGTCTCATTAAATATATCAGAGAAAATATCTGCAATGGAGAATAACAAAATAAATAATTAAACAATAAAAGAAAGGTTGCAACTTACCCCTCAGCATAAAGGTGCCGCCGTTCTTAACGCTGCCACCCATTGTTGGATAGGCCTGGAACTTCTCGGCGGCCAGTAGACGACCAGGATGTTCGGGAAGGATGCCGGAGGGTCCGCCAATGACCAGCTGCACGCCACCATAAGCTCCACCGGACAGGGAAGGCTGATTCTCGCCGTGCACACTGAAGGCGGCCAACAGCATGGTGGCATTCAGGCGCTCCAGACACTTGGTCAGCTGCTCCACCTTTGCAGGCTGCTTGCAGCCGGCAATTCGGCCAATGGCCTTGGTGGCGCCCAGCGGTGTGTCCGTGATGAAGGCCGGCGACAGGGCCGTGCCCGACTGATAGATCACTCGATGGAAGAGTCCAGCCGGCACAGCAGGACTCAGGGTAAGCACGTTAACAAGCGCCGCTCCACCCACTTGGCCGAAGAGCGTGACTCGCTGCGGATCGCCGCCAAAGGAGGCGATGTGCTTTTGCACCCACTTCAGAGCCAGGATGATGTCGGTGACGGCTGCATTGCCGGGCATATCGTCGGTCAGCGTGGACAGGAAACCGAACGGTCCCAGGCGGTAGCGAACGGAGACCAGAACCACATCGTGCTCCAGCAAATAGCCAGGGGCGGCCTCCACTGAGTCGCCGTCATAGAAGAAGTCGCCATGAATGTACACCATCACTGGCATAGATTTGCCCTCCATCTGTAAAGAAATCGGTGAATTTCTTGGTCCATTAGTAAAATTAATATAAAGTTAATATTAATCATAAAAGAAATATTTCAAATAAAGTTCAGTGTCGAAATCCCAAAATAAACTTTGCAGTTTCAAATAAATACAAAAGTAGTTTACATACCGCCTTGGTGCTTATGGTTAGCCGCATACAGTCCTCCACATCATAGCCTTCTTCCTCCAGTTTGGAGAACATCAGAAGATCCTGAATGGATGGGCATCCGGCATGGGGGCGGTGAGCGGGTAAGGAGCCCCTCCAAGCTGGTGCTGGTTCAGCTGGCTAAAGGAAAATTGTATCAGTTATATTGTCTATTTTAAAATATTAAATAAAGGAAAACATTTTCTATAAAGCTAAATTAAAAGTGCGTTGATTTGCATCTTTCTTAAACAGAATCAATCTGAACTTAGTTTATAATTAATTCTTGGCTTATTTATTCGGCAAGCATGAGTTGAATGAACGCACCTACCCTGTCTTTGACACGAGTCGTTCACCGTCCTCGATAGTATAGTGGTTAGTATCCCCGCCTGTCACGCGGGAGACCGGGGTTCAATTCCCCGTCGGGGAGATGTGTTGTGACATCTTTTCTTTTTTTACTTATATAATATTACCAATAAACATATCCTTATATTCAAGTCCTAGAGTATAGAGTATACAAGCTTGCCAACTCCTGGAGGATGTTAGTATACGAGCTTGAAACAATGTTTGTGTTTTTTAAAGGCAAATTAAAGCCCGTATTAGAAAACCTCTGCCACTATGCATATTTTATGTAAATGTAAAGGATAAAATAGATCTTATTCTTCGAATAAAATATTTAAAAAAAAGCAGATGATGCCCAAACATCTCCCCGACGGGGAATTGAACCCCGGTCTCCCGCGTGACAGGCGGGGATACTAACCACTATACTATCGAGGATGTTGGTCAACAAGCGCCAAATGCGGGGTAGAAAGGTCACTCAATTGATTTCTGATATTTGCTCAGATTAAAAGTATCTTTTTCAGTCTGAATAAATTAATTAAACACAAACCAAACCCCTTTTTATTGTAATACCAACTCACCTTGAATCGTTCCGCCTTGCCGTAGGGAATATCGAGAAACTGCATTATCTTCTGGCCCGTCCAATCCGTGCTCAAAGTGCGACCGCGAAGCTTACCCAATTCCGGAACGGATACGGTGAGCACCTTGTCTTCCTGGACATTCTGCACTGGTTGCTTGTTGGGCTTCTGCTTCTGTGCATGCTGGGGGCGTGGTCGCTTGTTCTTGTGGCTGGCCATGTTACCCTGGACGTTGGGTTTGGGGCGCTGCTGTTTCTTCTGCTTGTTCTGGTTCTTCTGCGCCTCACAGCTGGCCGCGAAGAGTGCCAGAAGGACGATGGCCAGGAGCACTAGAGCTCCGCTAATCCTTGCCATTCTCTGATTTGCCTTAACTCTGGTGTGGTGCTGTTGGACGATGGAATCGAACTGTGGCCTAGTCAAAATATCTGTCCACCAAGAAGACTTTCTCGGCACCCTCGAGTGGCTGTTGACCGGGCACGAGTTCTATTTCGGATTATGGTAAATGGGGTCAAGTCAGCACTCTGTTCGAATCTTCCTCTTAACTTGAGCGCCACTTTTCGCGATTCCAACATATTTATATGAATATTCAGTGACAGCAGTCTAAATGCGAACTTATGCGAAATTTAGCCGCGGGTGGGATTATGCTGCCAATCTTGGCATGAAAGTAAAAGAGAGCTGGGGGACACAACCTGTTCTAAGAGTTGGTCTCAGTTTGGTTTTCTCCCAATCAATTGGATGGGTAGGGACCCGCCTATATTTAATGATAAGTTAACCCCTTTCCATAAAATGTATTTAACTTAAGAATAACCTTCTTCAATGATTAGATTAAAAGTGCCTTGCATTATATATTTATTTCAAACATCTCCTTATATATTTGCATAAAGCCATATCTAATACAACTTTCGACAGATTTCAGTTGACTTTTAAATTGTACTCGCAGTCGTAGCTAAATATTTTCTTAAGTGTCGATATATCTTGCAGTTTGCTTAAATATTTATTTATTTATTTATATTTTTAATAGATTTATTGTTTTCATAAAGATACTGCCAGAGATCTAGAGATACACATTTTCTCTGAACAGATTGCAAAGATTGCATTATTCTGATCTATTTTTAGTCAAGATTTTTGACAGATTTAAGCATTTAGTCAGGAGATAAAAATTATATATAGATTTGTACGTTAGCATGCTGAGTTTTCGGGTACTGTCACTCCTTGGTAGTTGCGTGTGTTACATTCGTTAAATCTTTATTAATAAATTAATGTAATGAGTAGGAGGCCTCGTGTAAAATTAAATTAAAATGCATTACAGACTACAAACTAGTTCATAAACGCACAAACAATTGCATTGAAATGCAGAAGTATTCTAAAGCGAGCTAAATGTTTCTTTTTTTCTTTTTTGGGAGAGAATACCTGCTGAAGATCGTGTGATCCGATCCGCAAGCCATGAGTGGGCGCGGATGGGAACAGCTGGCCAGGTGATTCACCATCAGCTTCGCTTAAATGTAGTACAGGCGCACAACCGATTTGGTGATGAGTGTCTCGTTGTCGTAGAAACTGGTTTGGATCGTCACATTGCCGTTCAAGACCTTGGCGGGCATCATCTGGGACTCGGGCGCCGCCTCAATGGTCGACTGCCAGGTGTTGGTTGTGTTGGCTCCCACGAAGCCCATCTCGAAGAACCACTCCTCCATGATGCGTCCCTTGAAGAGTACCTTCTGGTCGAGCCGAAAGTTCTCCATCGGCTCGATGGTGCTGAAGTTAATCTCCCGCGACACCGCCCGCATGTCCAGTATCTTCACCGGCACGCGCGCCTCATGCTCCAGATCCGGAGCCGAAAAGTCCTTGTTCTCCTGCCAGATCACCTTGCCGCTGTCGGCGTCCCGCAGTATCATGTAGTTGATCTGGAAACCCTTCTGGATCCTGTCGCCGGCGCTCTGGTCATCGGAACCCATCGCTGTGGCTGAATTTTGGGTGAATCCGGCAGCACAACCACAAAATGGAAAGATGTAAATAAATATAAGACAGCAATAAGACGATAGCAGTGTGCCCAAAAGATTTTCCGTTCATAATACCAAAACACACTAAAATTTGCCAGAAAGTGGTAACAAGCAACACCACAGACATTTGGCGTTGCCATACTTTTCGAGGAATCTTTCCGTTTTACGGATTCATCCGCGCTCCACGCTCCTTGTAGCAACTGAAAACCTTCGGAAGGGATGCGCACGCAATCCGGATGTTGGCGGCAACTCCACTTAAATGGGAAAACCTGGAAACCAAGAATCCTCGAGACAGCTGCTCAGGTCAGTTCGATAACAGCCATAACTCCGGCCAATAGTTGTGAACCAGTGACTGCCTATCGATTGGTGCGATATTTCCACTCTGCCAGCACTAATTCGCCAAAAGAAAACATTCCCAAAAACACAGAATTAGCCACAAATAAGCCATGATTATATATGGCGTCTATATAGTTAGTAAATCGGGTGGCCTTATATTCAACCTGGACAACAATGTGCCACGCATTGAGCACGAAAAGACCTTTACATACCCGCTGGATTTGGTGCTAGACTACGATTCCAAGAAGGTTTCGGTGTCTTTTAATCGCAAGGATGGAATAAATGGTGGGTGTGTCCAAGATTTTGTATTGCCTATTGACTATTTCACTTTCTGCCTTGCAGTTGGGCACGTCCTAGTGGCGGTCAACGGCATAGCCGTAACGGGCGTCACCCTGGACGATGGACGGGATGTGCGGACGACACTGGAGGCGCCTGAGAACTATCCCATCAATCTGAAGTTTAGCCGGCCGAAGATGACCACCAACGAGAAGATCTTCTTGGCCAGCATGTTCTACCCCCTGTTCGCCATCGCCAGCCAACTTAGTCCGGAGCCGAAGAGCTCTGGCATTGAGCTGCTGGAGGCGGACACATTCACGCTGCACTGCTTCCAAACGCTCACCGGCATTAAGTTCATTGTGATCTCGGAGACGGGCTTGAATGGTATTGACCTGCTGCTGCGCAAGGTTTACGAACTGTACTCCGACTATGTCCTCAAGAACCCCTTCTACTCGCTGGAGATGCCCATTCGGTGCGAGTTGTTCGACAACAAGCTCCAGGAGCTGCTCGCCCAGGTGGAGAAGACGGGCATTAGCAATATTGATAAATAAATAAAGGTTTAAGTAGTCTTTGTACAATGTTATTGAGTTTGTTTTCAATTGCAGCGGGGTATAATTACAACAAATACACACACAAATGGTAGTCTAACGCGTTAATGCATACGTGTGGGCACCACTGCCTTGGATAAATAATTATCGTAGCTGTGGAATATGTTCATAGAGCTCCAAGAGAGCTTTTTCCATTATTATGTTAGACAAGTGAGGACTTGTTGAGCTCCGATATTGAAATATTGAATATTGAAACACTCTTGATAACATTCTACCGGTTTTTTTTTTTATTTTTGTATGGATTTTGTTTGTTTTTTTTTAATCATTCAGCCATCTTAGCATAGTTTGTTGTATTTTATACATACTCATATAAAAATAGTTCTTTATTTAACACTAAATATATTTGTATATTTGTATATTACACTTTCAGCGCATAATCTAGACAACACCCTAACCTAAAACAATATATTGCATGGCCTATGTGTATGCTTTGTGACCCATGCACAAGGATAAAGTAACCAAATAACCAACAAACTCAGTACATGCTAGATGGTGTATAGTATAAACATATACATACATTAATATATAGAGGGGTGTATAATAAACTTCTTGAGCAAAATATGACTCCAAAAATAGATTGCAACTGCGTTAAACATTGTTAAAAATTAAGCAACAATTTCCAAGATACCTACTTAACGACTAATAAAAAGTATCAAAAATGTTCAAGGCATAACAATTAAGTAAGTTCATCATTTTTTCCAACTCTCTCTTGGTGGGTACTACAGCAAGAGCGGGGCCTGTATGTGGGTGTAAGGGGTGTGGGTTTGGTTTGAGCATAGTCCTATTGCTAACCGTTCAATAGCCAGTCTCGGGCTCCTGCTTCAACGTCATGCGACAGGGCTCTGCAAATAATAAATGAAAGAGAACAAACCAATTAGTATTTCAAACACTGAACTCCACTTTTTGGAAACTCACCCAATCCGTAGACAGAGGGTGCTGTGAGCAACTCCGGCGCCCGAATCTTGAGCGGAGTACGTCGCAGCATCTCCTCGGCACTGCTGCCTTCGGTCCGATTGTACTCGTTGAGCGTTATATCGGCGGGATTGCGCAGCACTAGGCCGCCAACGCCGCTGGTCACCTCGACCGGCGATGCGACCGCTCTTTGGTAGGGATGCATGCGCTGCGGACTGTGCTGGGACCGACTGCCATTGTAGTGCTTCACGGGCACATCCATGTAGGATCCATCCTGCTGGTGCGTCGCATGTTGATGCTGATGTTGCTGCTGCTGTTGTTGCTGTTGTTGTGACTTTGGGCTGTTGAGCGGGGGCGAGATCGCAGCCGGGGCCACGGAAGCGGGTGCAGAGGAGGAAGAGGTGGAGGCGGCTGCTGCAGCTCCAGCAGCAGCTACTGCTGCGCCGGCGGCATACGCCCGAAACGAATCCTCCGCGCTATTCGCTTCAATCAGTGCCTGAATGTGCTGAACCTCCAGGTCCAAGCCATGCGGACCATTGCCGCCCGCCGAGCCCAGCGGATCTAGGGAGGAATTCACCTGGCTGCCGCCGCCGCCGCCGCCGCCATCCATGTTTCCCGTGTGGGTGGGACTTTGGTAGTCGTTGGACTGATTTGGTGGCGACATGGGCAAAGGATTGTCAGCCAACTCTCCTGCAAATTATATTTTAAATCAATATTGGTTTAAATAAATTACTAAGCTCGCACTCACCTCCCAAAAGCATCTCCTGGAGCAGGGAGTCAATGTGGGCCACGCCAAAGATCTTGGCAAACTGGATCTGTTCGATCATCTGCCAGGTGATGGACTGCAGAACGGGCAGGATGAGTAGGATCTCGCCGAAGCGACCGCGCGACTCGTACTGCCGATCGGATATATAGTCCTCGAGATTATTGAGTATCTGGTGACGCAGCGACTTGATGCGATGCGGCTCATTAAGGCCCTTGGCATCTGTAAATTATGAATTAGAATTATTAAAATTATTCCCCTCTAGGCTTTAAATTTTCCGGAAACTCACTGGGATCGAAAAAGACCAGGGCCTTGATGCAGGCAAATTCGGTATCATCGATGCCCACATCCTTCATGACCACCACAAGTTCGTCAATGATGCGGGCACCTATCCGAGAGATGTCCAAATTGGGTGACACCAGAGGATCTGCCAAGCATTATTTATTAATTTATATTCACATCAATACGTGTTTGAAAGCAGTTAACCCACCTGGACAGTGTCGGGTGATCACACAATTGTTGCTCAGCAGCAGGACATCCTTGAGGTGCATCGAACGACGTGACAGGCCGAGCAGCAGGTGCTCGCCGGCATGGGCGCGCAACAGGGCCACCTGGTCGTCCAGCTGCAGCTCGTTGAAGGCCGGTATCTGCTTGGCCCACTCCACCAGGGTCAGAAGCTGTTGCTTCATCGACTCGCAGACATCGTTAATGCTCGCAAACTGCTTTGTGGAGAGATCCTCGTTGATGTTCGGCTCCATGGCAGCGCCGGCCTTTGACTGGCGCGACTCATTCTCGGCCTTGACCAGCGAGATCACCGAGAGGCCATTGCCCGGATCGGGGTCATCGTTGGAAGTGCGTCGACAGCTTATCCGATCCCTCTCATTTTGAACCGCCTCCTTCTTCATGCCCGCCTTGAAGCACTTCCTTAGCCGGCAGTAGCGGCACTGGTTCCGCTTGTCCTTGTCCACCACACAGTTGCGCGAGAATCTGGCAAAGGGAAATCGTTCAAATTATTAACAAAGCTTGTATTTGTTTAATAATAAATGCATTTAACTTCTAACAATGCCCACCTGCACGTGTACTGGTGATTCTTCCTCACACTCCGCCTGAAGAATCCCTTGCAGCCATCGCAGCTGGATGCTCCGTAGTGTTTGCCCGTCGCCCGATCGCCGCAGATGGCGCACACCGTCGGCGACTGTTGTTGCTGCTGCTGCTGTTGTTGTTGTTGCAGCTGCTGCTGACTGCTGCCCCCACTTCCGCTTCCAGTGTGGTTATGATTCGGCGAGAACATGCTGTTGTTGTTGGTGCTGCCGCTACTTGCGCTTCCGCCTCCTGCGCTGCCCGCGTTGCCGCCACCATTTCCGTTGCATAAAGCAAAGTTCTCGCTGCTCTGGTTGCTGCTGTTGCTCAGCCCCAGGACGATGCCATTGGGACTGAGGGCATGGCCGATCGGACTGTGCGGCTGGGAGGCAGGCGGATAAGCGGCTGCTAGAGCATCGGCGTGCATCATGTGGCTTTCAGACTCTGCAAGGAGAAAGAGAAAAGAGGGGGTTAAGTTTTCAGTTTATATCGGATATTGTATATATTATAGTATAGAATATAATGTGTACCATATTTATTTTTAAAAAAAGGCACAAGGAATTCCACCAATAAAACCTTTAAAATATATTTCAAAAGCTTCTCAAGGAAAGTATTTAAAAAGGTAAAAGATATTACAAAAGGATTTTAAAACTAAGCTAAAGCATTATTACTTTTGAGGATTTAAACAACATAATAATATTTATTACTCCTTGTTTATAAACAAATAAACCAAACATAAAGTTTAAGCTTCATAATTAAAATGTTTGCAAAGCACTGTGACTGCCTTCTCTCTCCATCTTAAAAGTCACTGAGTTCCCTTGCTATTATCTTTACAAAAATGTTTATAAACACCATTAAGTCGGACTATAAAATATATAAATATATATTTATATATGTAGAGGCAACGCAATTGAAATGGTAACGTGTTAATGTTCTTTGTTACTCATCCATAAAACGTGTCGTTGGTAAATATATGTCGCGTCATGCTTAGTTCAACAGTTTGGTATACGCAGGGGCTGGGCACAGTTTTAAAAGCTAGTTGCGTCTACGCGAATTCTACACAACAGTTTGACATTAACTGGTCGCAAGCAGTTTTGGCTGCACAACAGTTGATATCACGTATACGCACAAATCTTTTTCTAGTTTTTATTAAATAATTTTTTTTTTTTTAAATAGTTATAATATTATATAAACTCCAAAATATAAGAGATTTAAAATATCAATGAGAAAATAAACTACCATGTGTTTTTCAACAAATAAATATAACTAATTTTTTTTTTCTTTAAAATTCCTCCCTTTGAGGACTACTTTTTTGGCCGCAACTGTTGCCATATACGATACATGTGTAATTTATTTGTTGACCTGTGCGTTGCCTATCGTAGAAATGGTAATATTGCGAAAAAAAAAACTTTTAAAAATCGCGCAATAGCAACAAACTGAAATGAGAAAAGCAACAACATTAACAACAACAACAAACACACACCATCACTTGAGGCCGTATGGCTGGCGCTGCTGTCGCGTCTGCGTCGCCGTCGTCCCTCAGTCACTGTCTCCGCCGCTGCTGTCGTCTCTGCCTTTGCCGCTGCAACAGCGACGGAGACACGCCCACCGCCCACTTTGCCACGCAACAGAATATCACCAACGGCGACGCGATCGCGACTAGAAATTTTAACTCTACCGGACTTGCGCACCATTTTAATGCAACTGATTACTGAAGAAACACACGACTCGAAAATTTTCAGTCGTATCGTATGTTGTCTTTGCCGCTCACTCTCGCTGTCACTCTCCTTGCACAGTGGGGCCAAGCAGAAAAAATGTTTACTAAAAACTTCTCCCTTTGGTCAACCAACAGCACAGTAAAAAAAATGTACACGAAAAGCGCACTAGAAATTCTCAAGTATGGATTCTGGAAATTGAAACTAAAAAGTTTCAGAGATGATGATCGAGGTGCTTATCAATCAAAACGCAGCTCGACGAAATTTACAAAGATATATGTACATATAAAACCAACCCACTGTGCACACTGCGTGTGTGTGCGTTAATCGACGCTTAAATCAATTCAACTGTGTTTGCATATCTCACACACACGCTCTTTAGCTCTCCCAGAGAGAGCGCAAGTTTAAAACCAGACTTGGAGCTCTTTCTCTCTCCGGCACGAGCAGAGATAGAAATTCGTTTGAAAGACCAGAGCAACAACAAGAGTAAAGTCACACGAATAAACAAATAAATAAAAAAAAAAAAATGAGTAGAAAAAAAGCCGGCTTTAATTTGGACATCGTTATGAGGCAGCGTGAGAGTGTGTGTATATGTGCAAGTGTGTAAAAAAAACATAACAGAAAATCAGTTGGGGAGACCGGAGAAAGAGAAAGAGAGAAACTAGAAATACTAGTAACACGAATGTAGAAGAGGAAGAGGCGGTTAATAGTAGTTGCCTTTAATAAAAAACAATCAAAATACCCGCACAGTGGAAGAGATTTTTGTTTAACTAGATGTAAATTGTTTTGACGAACGGAGAGTAGAAGTGTTTTGATAAAATTAAAAAAAAAAATACCCTTATAATTGCGGTTTAATAAAGTTTTCAGAATAATTATTTTCTTTTTTACTTTATATTTATTAAAAGTGACATTTAATCACTGAATACTTGTTAACTCCATAAATCCGAAGAAATCAATGTAGAATATATCATAAATATATTCTTTAGAAACAGCTGATCTCTTTGGGTTTGGTGTCTTTTCTTAAAAAAAAAAATACCAACATCAAGGCACAACTATTCACTATTCATTTTTATTACAATTTTCCGTAAAAACTGAAAATTCACCAATTTTAATTAACACTAACAACACCACAAATACTTGATTATTTCAAGGCAAACACAAATTTCATCACAATTCTATAATTTGTCATATCCCGGTGAATCTCATTTGGCTAATAGATTTGTAAACATTTACTGTCTTAACAAACTTTTCATAAGTGCACTCAAAAGGGTTAATTGGTTTGTTTGCCCGCAGATTCCCAGACAATTAATCACGGCCCTGCGACACCTGATATTCTCACCGCTTGAAGATCGGATTCGAAATAAGAGCAAGCCCTCGGAGTAAGCAAACTTTAAGTAAAAAATAACTAACTCTACCTTTTATTGGCCAAAAGTTCTAATCAACAGAGAAGTGTGTTTGTGCGTGTGCTTTTTGGGTTTTTTATCACAGCTAATGCGCTTGTTTTACCAGCTCAACGGAACAGAAAATAAACTAAAACAAACCAAAAAAAAAAGTAAAAGAAAATAATAATAAAAAAGGTAAATAAAAGCATAATACTCGTTCGTTTGCTATCATTTTGCATATAAAACTTTCTCATCGCCCCGTCGCTCTCTTTCGCACACTCTGCTGGGTGTTGGTCGGGGGAAACAGGCCCCGGTGTAAGTTTTATATTTTTTTTTAGCCAAGTCATCGTTAGAGTTCAGTTTTTTTTACGCCCCGTCATCGTTAGTATTGCAAAAAAATGTTGTTCCTGCTGCTGTTCCATCGATGCCCCCTCTGAAGTGGGCAAATCGCAATCTGAGATTAGAAAATATTGGATTCTCGGGCGATTTGCTGAAAAAAAAAATAATTTGGCGGATTTCTTATGCGTATTGCCGCAAATAGTTTATGGCCGTTGATAAAATGGCAGAGCAGAAAAACACACGTTTATGATGTGTCTTGAGATAAGAGCAACAACAAGTGCCACACCTGAGAGTTAAAAACAACCCCTATATAAAAAGGTATTATATGAAGTATATCCACATATATGGGTATTTATATCTATTCAAATTTAATTGAACATGTGAGAGTGTTAATTTTGCCAATTTATTCACCAAATACCACAACAAAAGCAAAAGCTAGCGGCCAGCGGGTGACGAGCCCCCAAAGCCCCCCCAAAAAAGTATAAATAAATAGATCTGGACAAGAGAGGAAAAGAGTATTTCTCGCTTTGATGTTAATTTACGTATTTATTTTGATGGATACTCTCATCATCTCTCTGCTTTGCGGAATATACATACATTTTCAAACACAAATTTGCCCAAACAAACAAATAAAAAATGTAAACTAATTTGGCAAACCCGAAAGGAATTTGTAATACTATTCTAATAGAACCTTATATAGGTTCAGTTATAATGTCATTACCAAAGTTCAGACAAGACTGATATTACCCTTCGAATAGAGTAAGTTAAAATTTAGGCATGTGGACATAATTTTAAATATATGTATCTACACATCTTTTGTATGGGAACTTTGCTCGATCTACGCAAACCAATTTATTTTTAGATACAATATTTTTTGTTTACCCAAACTGATATATAATTAAAAAAAAAAAAAAGAAGAAAAGCATTATATAAGCTCAAACAATGAAAGCAAATAGAACAAAATAGGAGAAGGCATACATTTCCCCAGTAATTACTAATTCAAAAGTCTAACAAAAATGACGACTATTGTGTTAAAATTTAATTTTAGGCACCTGTGCTTGTTTAAGGTTGTATTTACTCCGCATTAGTCAACCATTAGTCACAAAATAATAATAAAATTTGATAAGAGCTGTGCAGTTTTCATGAAATCCACAAAGAATTTAGATTGCTTTAACAAAAATACCTTTTATTTCGATCTCTATGAAAGATATACATATAGGCTACAGTTTTATCTGAACAATATCCATAAATTAGGAGTGGTCAGTTGCTCAGGAAAATGTGATAAGGGAACATAAATATTATAAATTTTCCGTAACGTTTACATTACCATTATTACGAGGCCTCGATCAAAAATATATATTTGTATATATGGGGTCTGTGTATAAAAATAGCTTTGATTTGATTTTTTTTTTTCTAATTTGTTTTGGGTCGAGCTCGGATTAAGGAAGTCACAGTAAAATCTAGAAAATCTTGAATTATAGTATATTATATTTGAACACGTATTCAGATTGTTGGAGCAGGAGGAGCGAAGAGAGAGAGCCCGAGCAATTTAGCTAAGACCTTAATTATTGTTTAGTTTAATCGGCGTTGCGAACGACTGGCATTAGCCTACATATGTGTGTAATTTGAAGCCCCTTGCCAGCCTCACAAACCCCCCAACTCTTTCCATTTACAATCCCAATCGGGCTCCAATACAGACTCTTATCGCCGGCAGAGACTCAATAACGTGCCTTAATGGCAGCAGAGCGAGCGCCCCAACCGCCGCTGATAGCACACACGGCGAATGATCAATTTGAAAATCGGCGAACGCAGTGAAAACATTCGAAATCGAAATCGAAACCGAAACAATAGCTGTACATACGGTGTCCACATGCGACAAGAGCAATTAGCAAAATAAAAATACGATTGAAGGCAGAGGGAAATAAAAAGTGAATCAGCGAGATATCGGTTGTTGTTACCGCCCTTCTCAGTAGTTATCAGACGTCCAAGGGTATATTGTATTCGTGCAAATTTCATATATTTTTCAAACGAGGAAGCATTGTCGGCTTAATAAATAAAGTAACTAGGTATTCTTGATCAGAATCAGCAGCAGTGATCTAGTAATGTAATGAGATGGGTACCAAATTTTAATTTTGGAGCTTTCAATAACAAATGTGTTGATTAGACTGATTCGTTTTGTGATCTATAAAACGCTACTAGGCAAACTTAGCAGAAATACCACTGGGAGCCGAAAAACCACAAAGTGCCCATCTCTGATTTACCTGTAACTAATTTAAACTAAAAGAAAAACCTATAAAAATATCAAATAAATTGTAGAACCCAATAAATAATAGTAAATAGCTACTCCTGAAACAAAATGTTATATTTTGTATAGGTATCTATTTACTAGAAATGTCTCTGTCTATATGCTTCCCCAACCTCCGGAATCATTTAAAATTCCAGCGGCATGTCACAGGTCAAACTCAATAAATATGCGTAAAACGGACGTCGCAAAATATTGTCCAATTGCCAGGTGGAAATCTAGCTTCGCTAGCAATCAATATAGCGTTACATATATACATATTATCAGTGAATCGCGCAGCTGCATGCACCCACCCACCCACGATCTGACCTCATGTCACCGCCCAGAAATGATGCAACTCTGAAGGTCGCCTACTTCTTCCCTTCAATATAATCGCTGTTGAGGTGCCGAAAGTTCCTTGATCTCCACAAGGCTTTAGTTTATGGCGCAGCTTAATTGCAGTTGTAATTTCAGGGAAGTCGACGTATGTAAGAAGTGTATTTGGCTCCTCCTTCATTTAATGATCTTGACCCAGCCACCGAGAGATTGTATTTAATATTCGCAAAACGGCAATTAAATTCTATTTCCCACCAACAATTTGCACAATACATTTGGTAAGTGCTTGTGGGCAGCCGAAAAAAACCAACTTTAGGATGGCATCATCCGCGTATAATCAAAGGGGGAAAATCTAGGACTTGAGTGTGGCTAAAGCAAACACTTGCGTGTGGAAATATCTGTGAAATCACTGCAAATATTGGCCTCACATCAATCAGACCACAGGCAAACGTTGAGCTCATCTCCAGGTATGATCTTTATAGAATGTCATTCGCACCCTATCGCCAACTTTGGGGGCAATTCCATCATTATCATGAGCATCATCGACTGGGAAAGATCCGCCCCAACGGATGTTTGCGCTGGACATTAGAAATTGTCAACTTACAATTAAATGTGCGAAAATGTGCATTGTAAGATTGACTTTAGAGTGTAAATATTGGTCAATCAATGGCTGGGAAACACTGGGAAAAATTAAGCTAAAATAAGTTCAGTGAACGAAACTAGAAATCAAGAATTCTCCACATTAAATAAAAATATATTATATTTTTAGAAATGCTACAAATTGAATGAATAATAATTGTATCATAATTTTCTTATAGTAAATACCAAATATCTGATCTTACTTAAGAAACTACTACCGCTTTTTTTTGTGGTAGTGTACAATATTAGCTTCGATACATTGGGGAGTGGCTTATGAAAATAGGAAAAGCCACCATGCGGTTGTGAAATGCTTTGCCATGTCAATAGACGTTTTGTAAACATTTTGAGGCTTTTCCAGCTAACCGAATGCGATCATTGGTTCAAATTGGGCTAGGTTAGGTCAGCAAAAAAAAATAATAATAATATTAATAATAAAACTAACAAAATGGTCACTTTAATGATGGCGTTCGGTCGACTATCGAGTCTTGCCTGCTGGGCCTGATCCAATTAAAAGCGACAGCGTCTCGTAAGATTCAACTTTTTATTGGCATTATCATTATTTTTATGACTAATAATTGCGCTCATATTGTCTATAATTAAAATACTAAAAACGTCTCAATTAAATTGTTATTAACAAAAAGCCAAAGCGGCAAGCAGCAGCAGACTTAGATCAGCAAAACGCCAACTAAAACTATCATAGCCCATGTCGTATCTGTGTGGATCTTTAGATCTGAATGCTGAAAGTAAAACTTCTCGCCGGGCACTTAGAATCGAGTCAAGTGTAATTTCCATTAACTATGTTTGTTATGGTCGCTCTGTCCGTCTGGCCTCTTAATTGGGCGCTAACGTGTTTCAGATACATTTGTATCTCCAAATAGCAAATAGCACCGACAACCGGACAGCAATTAAAACAATCCTCGCCTTGAACCGCATATCATGACATTTAGAACTTCAGTGCGCGTTGAGCGCGCGCGCTCTTAATTCACCCAAAGCTCAGCTCTAAGTTACACGCGTCTTGGATTCGATCAGATTTTTTTATCGTGTCTGTGTCACGACCCAGAGAGAAAGATTCTTCCTACTTGTATTTTGTTTATGGGGTGATTCTAATTAGCATACGAGTATAAGAGCCTTCTCATAATCGCTGTTCCCGCGAATATCTAATTGCAAGTCACGCTGACGGGAACTGTGACTGGGCGTGTGAAAGCTGTGATTAAAAATACCCAAACGGAGTCTTTATTGACGCTTTTATTATTCAAATAAATGGATTAACTTAAAAGTGTAAGCATGATGGTGCAAGTTGTGGAAGTGGGAGCTAAAGGAAAATATATATTAAATCCGGTATACCTTGGATATTAGTTATATGTAATTTCTTTAAGCATAAGGGGAGATCTATTTGGTTAAGACTTTAAAGCTGCAACATTGTATCTATCTAACTTATCTTACTTACTTAAAATCGGATTAAGACTACATTTCCTACAGATCTTAAAAGAACATCAGAAGAAGACGAAATTATTGCAAGAAATAATTTACTTGCAAATAGATTTTATTCATCGATCCCTGAACATAATCTTTATTTTAACTACATTTTTCAGTAATTCACATTCATTTTTAAAGTCAATTACTTGTACTCCCTGATTTGGGCTTCTACCTTTTTCACTTTCAGCTTATCATTTTCGGATTTTGGAGTATCTCAAGTGTCTGACACTCAATCAGACTCAATTTTTCCCTCCAATTTTGACAATACTTATCGATAGCTACTGGCTCCTATGTAGATGTACATCTCAAGTGGAGTTCGCTTGTACTGACACCACACATAGTGATATGCATATAGTAAGGCTAGTATTTCCGGTTGGATCACTGCCATTGGAGACCCAGTGATTAGAATCAATAGGTTACCTGAATAATTGCAAGAAATTAAGTAGAAATCGAACGTGTATTAGTAGTTTAAGTTGTTTTTTTTTCCTGTGATTACAGAGAAGGGGTTACAGAGAGCTCATCGCCTGGTAATAAGGGTATCAGTAATTTCAGTGTACTGAAAGTGACCGAATGTCAGCCATGGTTGGTAATTAAACCAGCCAGTCGTGTGGTAAAATGTCATACCAAAATGTTTTATTTCGGCTGACTGCTTTCGGTTATGTTGGTTCTAAATTTGAACTGATAATCATCGCATCCCTCTTTATTAAAAAAATATTATAAAACAGCACAAACATATATATTTTTAATGTATTTCATCAATGAGGTCCAAGATAATAAACAAAATGTGCTTTTAAGCATATAATTCTAGATAATGGGAGCAACATAAATTGATCAAAGGGTGAACATTCCTTTATGAAAGTATTAAGCTAATGTTCTGTGTGAAAACGAAACTATATTTTTTTCAAAATACCCCTTGTGAGGGTATCTACTACGAAAATTGGCCAATTCTATTTGCCCTTGGTTATTTGCGACTTTCTCCATTTCTTGGCTGGCGATGGAATCTTATCGCCGCGAATGCACAAGGCGGGTAATCATAATCGCTGATAAACATTGCAATAAAGTGAGTTTTATGGTGGCCCAGCTATAGCTGATAATATGGCCAGTTTGGCATGATAAATCGTCCACCCCCCCGAGTAAAAAAGTTGCATGCGAGGGTCTCACTTATCTGCAGCCAGATATAGATGCAGATAATACACCCACATAGGACCGGAGGATGGAGCAACGAATTACAAACGTTTTCTATTTTCTTTTTATTTATTTTTGCAAATCGATGGACACATAATGAGCTGCGATCTGAATGGATCGTGTCGCCTGATTTTTGGGCTATGAATTGTTTTCGATGTTGTCATGGCCGCAATTAAGTGTATCTTATCAGAGGCATTCAACTCTGGGAACAAAACACATTGCTTAGACGGCTAGTCCCGGCTCATATATACCCTGTACTAAGAAATACTTGGTCTTAAGTAATTTCTAAGGATAGAAACTAAAGATTTTTTCGATTAGATTAAAAGTATTAGCATTATCTTGAATAATTATTGCCCCCCAATATACCCCACGCAGCTTCTTGTGCTATCAAAATTTTGCAGAATCCCTTATCATCATGACTCGGAGATTATTTTATATTGCAGGGGATTCCTAAACATATTTTTAAATTAAAGCCCAATTCTTATCTATTTTAATGTAGATGTATATCAAAACTGCGCATTTAGAGTTCTTTGTTACGAGTGTGAACATTAAAATGGTATCAATCGGATTTAAATGATTTGGGTTTCTATATTTTTAAGATCTACGGAATCGAATATCCGAAACTCTACTTATGTTTAAGGTTAGAAATACTAAGAAAGAGTTAACAATGATAGTTCGTTATGTTGGTCTCTAATTTGTAATCTAAACAGTTACGAAAAGCATAAAGACATTATCCCTCAATTAGTAAGGTTATAAAACAATGTAATACCCTATATAAAAAGCTATAAATGCATTAATTACACGGAGTACTGATTGGTAAGCCCAATATTAACAGCTCACTTCGCTTAATTGATACATAAAAACCCAATAAACTAAGAAATGACCAAATACTTTCAAACTGCAATGCTGATTCTTTGAAATTGTAATAAAATCAAGTAGTAAGTAGTCATAACTATTAAATAAATCCGCCTGAATCCCTCTTGCTTCTGGTTTTTAAGGATCGCAAACTATTCGGAGCACTCGACTCACCCATAATGTGTAAAAGGTTCTCCTCGAGAAGAAAGGCATCATCGTAGCTGGAATTTGTCAGATTCTCCGTTTTCATATTTAGCAAACTGGGCAACATTGAGGCGTACATCTGGATTGCTTTAATCTCTGCTGATAGTTCAGGCTGCGAACTCGAGTTAAGTTAATCCGGTTGGTTATACGATTGATTTCCAGAAAAGGGTGAGAGACACGGGTCTAGTTCCTTCTACGTAATATTTAAAATGGCAGGCGGGGAGATGGGATGCGACACACGAGTAAATATTTGAGAATCCTTCACACTTTTTGTTTTTTTTGTAGTAAAATTTACTTTTTCACGATTTGTTGTTGTTTTTGGCGCTTCTGCTGTTGCTGGCTGCTGTTGTTAGTGCTCATTTTTTGTGTTGTTTTTTTTTTTATTTTATAATTCTCGACGCTTTTGCTGCTTTTATTTGAAGCCAGCTAAGGTGAGGGGCCAGAGACACACTTAAGTAAAGTTAAATATTTGCACAAATTAAAACCGAAAATAGCTGAAGCGATGAAAGTTAAGGAGGCGAGGGAAAAAGCACACCGGCGCACTGGAAACACCGAATCGAAGCGAACCGTCGGCAATTGGTTCGATACGATATATACTATATATAATATATGTATTAACATACGAGTCTAGCCTGGTCTCTTCGAGGCGCATAAATAAATAATGCAAGACCGGTAAAGTAAGTAAAACAATGGAATAATCACAGTCCTTAATCGTTGAATCCTTTTTTTTTTGTTTTGTTATTTATATATTTTGTATAATGCAAAGAAGGGTAGGTAGTAGTGTCTATAAAACGCCGGCTTGGCTTGTTAGTTTTCTTTTTGATTTATTGCGGAAAGGGTGAGCCTGCGGTGCCCTGCGGCTGTCTGTATTATTACCGCCTAGTGCAAAACACTGACTAAACCTCAAATAATGTTCTCAACACGTACTAACTGTCTTAATATTATTTGTTGTAGATATAGAAGCCGACGGCAACGACGGCACCGACGACACGACGCAGCGCCGACGAAAGCTTTGGATCGTTCGGCTCAAAGCTGGCCGTACAGCCTGCCTGCCTGCCCGGCAGCGATCGTACAAAAAACTTTAATAAATATTATTACCTCTCTGCCGGTGGCTAGTGCTATTGTTGTTGTTCTTGTTGTTGTTCTTGCTGGCAGTGTGATTATTATTATTATTGCTGCAGTCGTCGTCTTGGCAAAATTGTTAACCGTTCGGACCGCTCGGATCGCCTTCGATCGGGGGCATGCGCAGAAGTACGACACAGCCGGTCTTATCAGTCCAGATTAAGCGGATCCCACACACACACACACCACACACACCACACACCCCACACACGCACACCACTTAATCACACATATAAACAAATTCATGTATATATAGCAACTCAAATTGTTTAATGGCACATATAATAAAACCATATCTCTGTGTATATTTGTTTGGGGCTCTATATGTTTTCGAGCTTTCATTAAAATAAATAGTTTTTATTGCTCTTTTTTTTTCGTCGTTGTTTTCACAGTTTCCAAGATTAGCTAAGCTTAAGATTACCAAAAACAAAAAGTCTATTCGGTTATCAAGAAAGATGGACACACTTCGGGGAAAGGGAATAATATTACTTCGAATTCATACAAAAACTGCATTCTAAAATAAAAGTGAAGTTGATTTGAAAACTGTTAGCAGTGTGTTTAAAAGTATGCCATACAAAAACATCAAAATTATTATGAGTTATTAAATATATTAAAATATTAAAATATTTAGGTAAAAAACCATTGATTTTTGTATCTGGGTTTCAAATTGGTTGTAAATAGAAAAGTGGCATTTTTACTTTTCATATAAAGCTATCGAATGCCGACATCGCATTAGTGTGTGTGAGAAATTGAATATGGTGGTTAGAGATGACACAAAAAATGGCTACCTTAGCTATGACTACAAAAATAGCCATGTAACTCTAAAGACGGCTAGATTTAGCTACAAAATGGCAATGTGGCAGCATAAGTTTTGTTTTTTAACTTGCAAAAAGCGTACCCGAAGATCTTTGCCGAAGTAGCACGAACGTTGATAGAAAGTAAGTGCTGGCAGAGGGCCGGCAGAGAAATTTGCCGCTAAACGTAATATTATTTTTTATTTTACATTTTATATTTACGATTCTACAATAAAATTCAAAAGTTCTTAATTTAATGCTACCAGAAATTGACATTTGATTTTTGTTCTTATTGATGTTTAATGTATATATTATTATATGTGATTTATAATTAATTTAAAATCCAGTGAATTGGGTGGGATTTAACATTCTTAATTCACGTCGACTTAGAGTCTTCTTTCCGTGAAATGCAGTGAACAATTCGATTTGCCAAAGGAACAAAAACATCTTTAAAAATAAAGAACGATTTTCCACTTTCCTATTTGTACATCACTTCACTTTCAGCTCGGCAAACAGTCACTCTGATATCTCCTTAGTTGCTTATCAAAACCGGAGCCCCATTGCCTCAGACAGCAACACAGAGAGAGTGAGATGCGACTAGTAAAAAACCAGAGATAGAGACAGCAGGGGCTGCATATGGCATACATATATAGTGATGCATTATAATAGGTCGTTGTTTCTGTTGATATAGGCTTTCCAGAGTCGATTAGTAAGCGCCTTAGACTAAGCCGTTCAAGGCACTCGCCTGTCCGTTTCTTATCACTGGTGGCAGTCATGGAAAACAGTCGGAAAAATCCGGGTTTCTAGGAATGGAAATCGTAGATCGATGAGTGACACAAGCTCTTCAACTGATTTGTGTGTATTCTTCGATTTGTCTCGGGTGAGGCACTGATTGATACTTGTGATTCAATTGAATACAATTCCGACTGTCATTCACACTCTCTCTGTCTGGCGTTCTGTTTCAGCCGCCTGCACAATCGCAGCGTCGCCTCTTTTATGCCGATTTACTCGTACTCGTACTCGTACTTTATACGCCGGAATTTCTGTGACGAAACGGAGCTCCAACGCCAATGGCCCACTCATTGTGCACTTTGCTTCCTTCCAATCCATTTCGAATGTCGGCCGATCGTCGTCATCATCCGACATCACCATCATCATCGGCTTTGCGGAAACTTGATATAATTATCGGTGGTGCCATTTCGGTGGCAACAAAGTGTTTACGATTCGGCCCATTGTGATTCGCAGGCATTTGTGATTGAATGCTCATGGCAGTGACAAATCCATGCTGATATGTATATAGTATTGTGGTTTATAATTAATTTAGAATCAATTGAATCGGATGGGAATTCGTCATTCTTAATTTCGTAAGCCATTGAACCTAAGCCAGAGCATTTTCATAAATTATTTATTTACTATTTCCCATGACTTTTATTTTAATAAAGCAAGTTTTGCTATAGATCGATTTAAGGCAGAGCTGACCACACAGAGCACCCGTGAGTTCTTAAGGCATTGCGCTCTGTACACTTATTTAAAATGTTATATAAATCATGAAACAAGAGGAAGGGAAAGCTTTCTTCAAAGGCCAAGCCTGGAGTATCCTTCTCTATATAATGAGCAATTAATATGAAATATACAACTTATCCACTCCGATGGACCGCTCTCGCACTTGGTCATTGATGCAAGCCGTCATCATCTGACTGAACCCTTGAAATGGGGTTAAGAGATTGCATTAAGTGCAATTACAAAATATGTTTACGTACATGCATCTGCAATCTGTAAATGTATGTGAGAAGTCGTACGATCTCCGAACATGACGCATATGTTTTGGTTTGAAACGGAGCCGAACAGATCCGTATGAATCACTCACACTCGCAAACAACAAATGTCCCCACAATCGGAGGAATTACGAATTTGACTCAAACAACTCCGCCAGTTGGTATCTGACAGATACACAGCGAAAAAGGGCTACCATTTGGAGATAATATACTTTGTAATTTTTTAATAAAATAATTAATACAAAATAAGAAATAATATCTAGTTGGTATATTTATCTTGATATTAATGTGCTGTTTAATTTGGTAATTAAGTCATTTCTTATTCAGAATAATCACATTCTTAAGCCCCATTAATTTGTTCATTGAATTTTTCCAGTACACATATGTTTCCTGCATGGGAAATGGGGTGTGGTGGTGTTGACGAAAATAATGCAACAAAAGTACAACATCAACTGTAGTGTAAGCGCAGAAAACAAAGTGGGAAAAAAGATAGAATTAAAATAAAATGCATGCCATGTTCGAGCTGATGGCTGTCGCTTTTCCCGGCCACATGTGGCGGCCCTTACGGATTGCAATTTCCAGGGAATTATGAAAATTAGCCAAGCCAAAACAAGCTGCTCTCCCTCCTGTCTTTTTCCTTTTCTTTTCTTTTCCTTTATTTTCTTCTTCGCCTGCTCTTCTCGCGGGTGCTTCGTTAAGTGAATTTTGTGCGATGAAAAAAAGAATTATTATTTTATTTGCATACATTTTTATAGAGACAACCCACCGAAGAATGAACCGAACGCAGCGCAGCGTCGTCGGCCTCCGTATCCATGGGATACACATGTGATTTGCATGTGCGGTTCGTCATCGGCTTCATGATCATGATCACTCGCCGTCGACAGTCGGCTGACTGTGGATTTAATGCAATGATCATAGCCGTGTATGTGTGTGAGCCCATGATGACGATGACAATAATGACCATTATGATATTCATAATGTTTGACTGCAATTTACTATTTACACTTCATTTAGCGGCGACAACTTTAAGTGAAATGTGTCCACATTGGCTTGAGTAGTTTGCTCGCTTTCCTGTATTTGCCGCTGTATCTGTGAGATACTCGACAAGCTCCTGCATGAAACAATAAGAAATAATAAGCATTGCAATTGAATAAAGCCGCGCCCGCAGCTCCAACTAATTGGCGAATTAGCTCAAGTGTGAGGATAGTCCCCCCGGCAAGTGGATTGTATAAGGAGCGAATCTCGGGAATGGGTTCACTGAGAACTACTTTGCAATACAACCGCCGCCACTCGACTCGAAAAGCTTTTCCCCACTCACACTTATTGTGTAATAGGTCTTGAGTTGGAAAGATTTACTTGGGAAGTGGTTAAAACCTGATTTAGAAAATATATCAATTGAAAAAAGGTAAGTATAGTTTGGTCAAGGGACATTTCACTGAACATTGCATTTGCGGCTGCAAACAGGATAAATTCTGGAGACGAACTAATACTTAATACTTGTCCGACTTTTTTGAAATTGTATTTAAATATGATATATTACACATAAGCCTTTTAATTCCTGTCAAACAAAATTTAAGTTAATTCATTCATTCTCTTTGTATAATATATTATAAATTCTAAGCCAGAAGGAAATTATTATCAGGTATGTTCTTTAATGATTTGTCTTGTTTTTTATGTATAAAAAAGGTCCCTTGTTTTGCGATCTTTTATATACTAGAATATCTTTTTTTTTTTGAGAAGAATCGGGTCATCTTTGAAGATCAACAGCTTTGTAATAGGTACACACATCCACTACAAAGTTAAAATAATAGAGAACTGTTTTAATGCTTACTTTCAACATAAATCTAAGCCTAATTTGTTCTTTAAATATATATTTTCAACTAAATAACTTTGGTAACTATTTAAAATAATGATTTATAAGAAAGGATATCGGTTTCGGTTAATAGATTTATAGGTATATGCTGTCCTATACCTAAACCTATATATTTTCAACAAAATAACCTTGATAACTATATAGAATAGGGATTTATAAGGAAGTATATCCGCTTAGTCTAATAGATTTGTAAGTACGAGGCTGTATAGCAATTTTAGCTTCACAATACCTCAGTTTTTCCTATAAAAAATATCTAAAATTACAAGCACACAATCATAGCACCTTCAAGAACTTTTCGAAACCTTTTATTGGCAATGGTTTCGTATTGACCATCACCGATATCAGCATAATGAATATGCAACAGACTTATCAGTTTACCCCAGTCTATATTGCCCATGGCGAAACCCTTCGCAGACCTCAAGCAAAGTGTTTTTTTGTTTACTTTATATCACATGTGACGCAAGGCACTTCCTTCATTATCTATCATGGAAATTAATGAATGTCCGAAGCGGATATAAAAATATAGGCGCAAAAATTTGAGATAGAAATATGTGGGTTATTTCGTTAGTTTGTCTGCCGCGACGGCCATTCCTAGATCTAGATAGGGAAGTACTAAATTTTTAATTATAAGCGCTTGACTATAAAACGAAAACGGATTACAAAAAGACAAAAGGCGGCACTGATTTGCAGAAGCAGAATGCAAATCAGTGGAGTTCGCGTCTGGGCGATAACCTCCCTATCATATCAGCGCCAGAATGGGAGAGTCGTGCGGTCTGTTGGGCCTCGGATTATATAGCATTCAGCTGCCTCGGGCCCCTGAACCTCTGCCATGCATAATAGCCGGGAATTACAGGAGGCGCTTTCGGCTAGCGAATAAAAAAAAACAAAAAAAAAAACATAAATAAATACTCGCACTAAGGTGACACAAGCCCCAGTCGAAGCCCAGGCTATAGCCATAGATATAGCCAGTCAGTCTATAAATATTCAACAAGTGGGCTGGCGGCTTGTAAGTGAGCTTGGTGTATATAAGCCTCAGTATTTAGTCGCACCAGAGTGTTTGCCATTGCGCATATTTAACCCTTTGGGGTTAAGTTAAACTTTACGATTGCATTTCACAGCGCTTCAAATTTGTGCGACTTTCCTTTGTTTTTCCACAGCCCTCGGATGCGCTGTCGCCCATTTTCCACCTGGGCTCTGGGGTCTGGTCTGGGTGTTTCAATTGTAACTTTAATTCCCCCATCAACAGTTGCAGCAGCAACAGCAAACAGCTCTGACAATTGTCTTAATCAATAAACAAATTATAAACATTTATAATGATTGCTTGCCTGCGGCTTATCGGGTAGTAAACGGTCTTATCAAGGCCATGGCGCTCTATTTATAATGCCATTATTGTCGGTCAATGCGATTTTCACACGTGGCACGTGTTTATCTTTTTCTTTTTTCTGCAGAAAGTGGCTGAACTTTGACCAGAAATATAACATTTATAACACGGTTGAAGTGATTCAAATCATTTCTAGTTCATAAAAGGCTATCGCAAATATTTTCGAGCTATTAATTGGCGTATATATTAGAAGTATCTATAGTTTAGTAAGTACTAAGAGATTAATGAATACAAATAACGTTTTCAAGTGTGTAACTAGAAGTCATATTCTTGGAAAACTCAAGTGAAACCTTTCATTACAGATAAGATACCTTAATTATAGTTTTTTTCAAATATATATTATATATTCTAAGGTTTTTGTTAGCTTACCAGACTCCTGCAACTCCTGCTCCATTTTCTCCACCTTGTTGACCTTCATTAGCTGCTGCTGCTGCCCATCGGTTACACTCAGATCCTGCGGATGTTTCATTGTATGGCCACACTTTATTTACAGGTTACACCGGCAAAGGGTTCTCCAATCACATAGTCATAAAGTCAGGCCCCGGCAACTGCAAGCGGGGGAACGGATGGCAATCGATTAGCTGTCATATATCAATCTAGTGCTGTTGTTGGTTAAACCAACAGGGCGAGGGACGGACAAATTAAAGTTTTAATGATTGTCCGATAATCGAACCTGAAGTATCGCCTGTAAATCTACACTTAGACGTGTTCCAGTACACAATGTAGCTGTCAACATGAGTGGTGGACAGCCACAAATACTCAACATTACATGGCCCCCATCGGTTATTTTTAGGAGTCATTCGGTTTACGATCCCCAGCGATATCAGTGATATGCCAGGCACACCTGTACTAGCGCTCATAGGACTTCCATAAACCAAAGCTATACACCAACCTCTTCAAACACGAAAAGCCACAAACACAGACCCGAAAAAAAATACCCAAAATCATAATCTTGAATAACTTTATTGGCTGGCCCAGCGCTGATAAAAAAAGAAGGTAAAAAATGCTACAACAAATATAAAACAAAAAAAACTAAACTGCTGATAACGCTGAAACAGAATTTCTGATTATCAGAAATTTATTGTTTCTTCTGCCCATTTTACCATTATGCGAACTTATTTTTTTTTTATTCTCATTTTGCTCATTTCGCTCGAGTGCCAGAACAGGCGATAAGCCCCATGGGCTCTACGGGATACAACAGTCTCGTCTCTCATTTGCCTCGTATTTCCCTTCCCTTGCTAGCTCTATGTGTTATCGCTTATCGTTACTACTGACGCAGACCCCCTCGGCGACACTGTCACTGTCTCACCTTTGAACGCTCGTGACTGTCGCGAGTCGCTTCAAATGACACCAAACATCTGAAACTCAGATCGAGCGTTATATTTTAGGCTGTTGAACAAAACTTTAGCAGCGGGTTGTTTACACTGTTTAAATAATATTTTTGGTAAGAAAAAAAAACAGCAAAGATATGCGAAGATACACACCATTGGTATATTAATGTCAAAATAGTAGGTAAACTTCTTTGACCTTCCCTAAGCTACATATGTACATACATATGTATTATGTAGCCAAGAAGGAAGGGTTATTTCAACCGAATGTTGCTATGGTAGCTATAAGAAATGGGACCACGTTAAGACCTATATAGTTCCCTAAAATAGGAAGATTAGTAAGCGGACAGATTGCTTTGAAATTGAGGGAGCTATAAGAAATGGGACCACTTGTAAGACTTACATAAGTAGTTCCGTAAAATAGGAAGATTAGTAAGCGGACAGATTGCTCTGAAACTGAGGCTCTAGTTTGGAACCCATTTTCAAGTTTTCTTTGAATTATACTTCATCTAGACACCCACAAACGATCGACTCCCAATTGAGTTTTAAAATCATTCCATTAATACTCTACTACCGTTCACCTCGATTGTCCAAAATATTTATCAGAGTTATTTACTTCTTTTTTTTCTGTTTTGGTAATTTAGATCAAACAAGCTAAAATTTAAAAAATGTGCTCCCGTGATCCGGCCTCCAATCAATTAATAGACTACAAAACCAATGACTCCGAAGACCACAAAGTGTGCACAACCTCCTGTGGTACGCCAGTTGGTGTAATAGATGCCATACAGACGGTGGGTCCCCGGGGTCCGGCCCTGCTCCAGGACTTTCACTATCTGGACGAAGTGATGAACTTCGATTGCGAGCGAATACCCGAACGCGTGGCCTATGCCAAGGGAGCTGGAGCCTTTGGCTACTTCGAGTGCACCCATGATATAACGAAATTCTGTGCGGCCACCATTTTTGAGAAGGTCAAGAAGCGCACTGCCATCGCCATGAGATTTTCGGTGGCCTGTGGCGAGACTGGTTCAGCGGATTCTATACGTGAGAACCGAGGATTTGCAGTGAAATTCTATACGGACGAGGGCATCTGGGATATTGTGGGCTGCAATATGCCCGTGTATTATGTGCGGGATCCCACGCTATTCCCCAGCCTGATACATGCCCAGAAGCGAAATCCACAGACGCATCTAAGGGATGCCGATATGTTTTGGGACTTTATGACCCTGCGTCCGGAGACACTGCACGCTCTGCTCATGTATTTCAGCGATAGGGGTACCCCCGATGGATATCGCCATATGCACGGCTATGGAGTGCATGCCTACCGCATGGTCAATCAGAATGGCGAGACCGTGTATGTTAAGTTTCACTTTAAGACCGATCAGGGCATCAAGAACCTGGATAGCCGACGCTGCGATGAACTCAAAGCCCTCGACCCGGATAGTGCCATCAGGGATCTGTACAACTCGATTAAGAAGGGCAATTATCCCACGTGGAGCATGTATATACAGGTAAGTTTACCCTTGTCTTCATATTTAATATCTGTATTCATTTGTTTCGTTTAGGTAATGCTCAACGAGGAGGCCAAGAAGTGTCGCTTCAATCCCTTCGATGTGACCAAAGTCTGGCCACAGAAGGACTTTCCCTTGCTGCCCGTCGGCAAGCTGGTTCTCGATCGTAACCCCACCAATTATTTTACGGAAATCGAACAGCTTGCCTTCAGTCCGGCCCACATGGTACCGGGAATCGAGCCATCGCCGGATAAGATGCTCCAGGGTCGACTCTTTGCCTACGGAGATACCCAGCGTCACCGTCTGGGCATCAACTGTATGCAGATCCCGGTCAACTGTCCGTATAGGGTCAATGTGAAGAATTTCCAGCGCGATGGACCCATGACGGTGACTGACAATCAGAACGGAGCTCCCAACTACTTCCCCAACTCGTTCTGCGGCCCCAAGGAAAGTCCCCGGGCAATGGCCCTGCAAACTTGCTGTCCTGTGACCGGTGATGTGTACCGCTACATGAGCGGCGATACCGAGGACAACTTCAGTCAGGTCACCGACTTCTGGACCTACACTCTGGACAATTGCGGACGGAAGCGACTGATTCGAAACTTATCCGACCATCTGACCGATGCCAGTCAGTTCCTACAGGAGCGCGCCGTCAAGCTCTTCACCATGGTGCACGCCGATTTCGGGCGTTTGATGACGGAGGCCCTGAACACGGCCAGGATATCCAAGTTTTAGGAACTATTATTAAAATTAATATGGGGGAAGTTATAGACTAAGATATCTGTTTCTATTTAAATTGTGAAAAAGTGCATTAAGGGGTTTTTGGTGGAATCTCTTTAAGAATAGTAAGGAAACGATATTTATCGTATTTTAGCTTGTATTATCGTATCATCTATTCGAGGAATTCAAAGAATTCTAAGGTCTTAAAAAGGATTTTCTTAAACCTTTAACCGAAATCGTACTGCCTACTTTTGGGGATCATGTGAGCTCCCATAAATTGATCGTAAATCTCAGATATTTGATTATCGATTACCGATCTTATTACCTAACAGGGCTTATTCAAGCTTGATGCCCTTTCGGAGACCTCATCCCACTACTGCCCACCCAGCTAGATCTGTCATTTTCTACACGTGCCTGTGGTTTGTCTGCTCTATTGATATGCATATTAAATACAGTGCAGTTTGTCTTTATAAATTAAAATATATAGATTATTAAATTTTATAGATTTTTTATAGATTATTCTTTTATTAGGTTTGTTAAACTCCTTAAATCAATAGCCTCAAATCTTTAAAATAATTGCATTTTGCGATTTAATAGGTGTTTTTTGTGGAGCTCCCTTGACTACCTTTTGGTGCCCAACCCTGCCACAGGAAGTACATCTAATATCGCTTATATCTTGATCCCTTAAAGGAAACGTATAGTAAATGCATGCTTGCTTTTTTTGTAGTTTTTCAGCATTTCCATTAAAAAAATTACATCTTTCACTCATCGAATTACCCAATATTTGCAGCCACTGTTTTGTAACGCACTGTACTGCACACTCTTGATATAAAAGCTTGTCTAGCTAAAATGTTTAGCAAATATAGACGGGACGGGCTGCAATAATAAACATCTAGTAGTGGTAAAGGTTCCCAACCTGTTAGGTGACTTAACCGCTCTAACTGTGGACACACAAACTTACTTAAAGCTCAGTGGCCCAGCGATATTCTTACTGCTCGTGCTGTTGTTGTTTATTTAACTGCAGGGCTTTTATCAGCTGGTTGTTTTTGTTTTGTTGTCGATTGTATTTGTTGTTTTTATTTGTTGCTGTATAGAGTTGACCGCATGAATGAAAAGCGAAATAGCAAAGCAGACACACACTTGTTGATTTCTTTATGCGATTCCGTGGCTCGTTATAATTAAAGTCTCTGCTGCGCCGGTTAATTTCTGTTTCTGTCTCTTGCCTCTCCTTTTCGTATTACTTTTTATTATTATTTGTTATTGTTTCTCTTTGTGTGTTGTGTCTGGAGAGATATTTATATATGTACAATATGTACATACATATATTTTTTGTTTTGGCACAGGCACACGGCTTCGTTTTTCGGGGGATTTGGCTTTGCCTTTGATTTTTTATTGCACTTGTTGCTGCCGCGCTGCTGCTGCGGCGATATTCATCTCTGGCGTTTAATTAAGCCCGTACGAGTGATTTTGCCAGTTGTATAACTGGCACACTGCATATTCATTTATTTCAATCAAAGCGGAATATATAACTTTAACACTTCGCTGTTGTCTTTGTTTTTCAGTTTTCCTTTGCGCCGCCGCCGTCTTCGAACGTCACTTGAATTCAACTACGGCTTCTGTGTGTTCCGTTACAAAAGCGCCAACAATGCTCTCCCCTCTCTCTGACTTATCACTCATTCTGTTCTCTCGCTGGCCGCCCACTCTCGCAGCGCTCTCCGCCAAACGCATACACTTACGCTGCGACTGCGGCTGCTGCTGCTGCTGCTGTTACGTAGTTGTTTTTGCCAAACAAAAATTCCGTTTACTTTATGATTTTAATATGCATTAATTGCATAAATGGAGCGTGTTGTGGTTCTTAAGCATGGCTTTTGGGTGGGCGGGGGAGGAATGTGCGCGGCTGGCAAACTACAGTTGATTGAACCCGCTCGTACACACACACACACAGGCATACGCACACTATCGCGTTCCAATTGGAGAAAAGAACCCGGCGGACCGATTGACGATTGGGGACTGAAATCAAAGTCGCCAAACCGAACGAAAGTGGGGGCAAATTAAACTAAAACAATGGCACACACATGCCCACACAACGCAGCGAATGGTGAAAAACGCGTGTGCAAAACAAGCGCCGATAATATCACATTTTTGTTGTTAAATTTTCTGTCTAACAGAGTTCAAAACGGAGCCACGCGAAAATAGCAACAAAGCAATTTGCTGAGAGTGAGAGTATTTTCGCCGATCTCAGGTACAAGCGTTGCCAGCTTGTCGCAATAAAAAAATGATCTGGCATTGCTAGCACTAGAGTTGCCAGGCCAGCAAACTTTCTGGTCAAATTGGAAAAGCTTTCAAAGGGCGCGTAGTTTAGTTTTGCTTAATAATGAAGCTTGTGATAAAAATCGGGCAGTTTTCCTATATAGAACTTCTTCGGTTGTGGGCTATATAACAACCAATATATTTTATAGCTAAACCTACACTTAGAAATCAAATTTACGGTATTCTGCCAAAGTACAGTTGAGATTAATGATAATAAAATGTTAAAAGTCCCTTAAACCGCTATGAAATCTAATAATATAATTAAAATTCACGGAATTACTTTAATTTAAATTTTTAAATGATTTCCTATGTAGTTTTTAAAATTCTAATAATGCTAATAATTAAATTAAGCTTAAAATGCGGGAAAATCATACAAATCTTTGAAATATGTTAGAAAAATTGGTTTATTGAGATATTTTTTTTGCCGTCTAACTGGTATAGTGGGTCACTATGGTATATATATATATAATTAATTGTTGCTTTTACATAGTTATTAATTAATTGTATATGAATGCTCACTACGATTATAAAATATATATAAATATATTTTAAAATTGTACATGTTTGAATATTTACAGTTAATTTAGCACATGTACCACATGATTGTGTGTTAAATAAATAATAAATTAGCGTAAAGCATATAGCATATATAGCGTTATAGCGGTATATAGAAAGAGAGAGAGAGATGGGAGCTCCGAATGCATGTCACTTTCTCCATTAGTTTATGAAATGCGCTTTCTGGGCGACGACATTTAGTGGTTTTACACTTGGTTTTTGTTGTTTATATCAATATTACGTATAGCTTTAACTAGGTAGAAGAGTGTACTCCGAATACGATTAGACACCATTTAAGTTAGTTTTTTTTTTTTTTTTTTGGAGAGGGAAAGTAGAACGTAAATTGCACTAGGCCTTAGATTAGACATAAGCTTAAATTGTCATGTGCTGGAACTTGAATACAGGTACGAATTAGCAGCGATCCCGGTTGTTGTAGGCCTGCACCTTGGCCACCGTGCACTCGAGGGCCGCCCGGATATCCGTGAACACGGGCACGCCCTGTCGCTTGGCCAGGTCAATCAGGTACGACCGTCCGCGATTGTAGTCCTTGATGCTCGCCACCGTTAGCTGTAACGAATAAACAGCAATTTATTAAAACAATTACGTTAAAAAAATGTATTTAGGGGCTGTCCATATAATACGTAATAATAATATTGGGGTGTGTTTACGTAATATATGGACATATTGGTGAGAAACGCACCTTCTCGCCACCCAGGACGCAGTCATCGGGCAGCATCTGCACTGCCAGCACAACGTTGTACATGAGGCCAATGCAGTGCGCGGCCAGTGTCATGGGAGCCAGCGAACGCGTCTCATTTGTGATGACGAAGAGCAGCACCCGGCTGGAGTCCAGAAGCGATGGGTTGTACAGACTCTGGCGGACGGCCACCGGTGGCAGTGACCAGCTGAGCGACTCCTCCGCCACGGTCAGCTCCTCCTGCTCCTCCAACTGCAGCTGATTGCCTCGGCACTTTCTGCGCGTGCGTACAAACGATCTCTGCTGCTGCTGTTGCTCGTTGGGGGGTTGCTGCTGCTGCTGCTGCGTGGCAGTTGCCTGCTCCTGGCTTTGATCCTGATTTTGCTGAATCACCTGGATGCTTTCGTGCAGCGCCGGAGTGTGGAAACTCACATTCTTCGACTGCAGGTAGGGAACAGCCAGCTCCGTACGCCACTTGGTGCGGAGGACGCAGCTTCCGCCCAGATAGACATCGCGGAGATCTAGGCCACCGCCGCAACAAAGGGCATCGCCGGCACTGGCTATCGAGCTGCTGCTGGAGAAGACCGAATCGTTGGAGTCGCTCTCCTCCTCCTCGGCGGGCGAAGAAACCAATGTGGCGGCCGTCACAGCAGCGTTTGCCTTGGTTTCTATGGTTTTGGTCGTGATTATTTCGGTTGTTTCGATGGACTCGACATTCAGCAGGATCTGTGGCCTGGGGCTTTTACCTAAACTGCTCAATGGTCCCGTGGGCTGAGGCGACGAGGTGCCGCTATCCCGGCTGCGGCTAAGCTGCTCAAACAGGCTCTGCCGCTCCAGATCGTGGCCAATGCCACTGCTGCTGTTGGACGGAACGCTGGCGTTGCTCGAAGTTCGCGAAATATTCTTGCTGGCCGAGTAATAAATGTCCACATCGGGAGCTGTTTCAATTTAACAAAAATAATCGGTTGAATACAAAATTCTTGGTACTGTATTGACACTAATAATTACCATTGGTGAAATACACCTGTGGGGGCGGCACATTGGTGCCCTTTATGGGCGAAATACATCCGCTCTCATGGATCTCCTGCTGCAGGACGGACAGGTAGGCCGAGATCACACAGAACAGATCAAAGTCGATGAGCTCCTGGCTGGCCAAAATCGGATGCGGGATGCAGCCGTCATCGGCAGCACTCCCATCCACATTTTCGACGTCAGCCTTGGGACTGTGCGTTTGGAGCAATTTCAGCGATTCGCGTTGATTGATTATGATCTTAGTTAGATTGTCTAAATTAACTAAACTCTGAGCATAGCCTAGGAATAAGAGAGCACGTTTGCACTGTTCCACAGTGAGCAGATCGCTTTGCGGATTCACGCGATCAAAGGCGCCGCGAACGGTACTAATAGAAGGGGAGAATATACCTAATTAGTTTGGTTCGAATAATTGAATAATAATATCAGAGACTCACTCTAATATAGAAGATATTTTGGACGGTGGATCTCGGATGCCAGAGAGAATTTCCTTGGTGCGATGCAGGCCCAAGGGTATGTTATCCAATACAGGCAGGCCGCGTCGGGAGACCAGCTCCTTAAGTAACAATTGATTCCGATTTAGATCGAGGTATTCTCTGGAAATTAAACAGACGAATTTTGTATTTAATATTACAGGAATTCCTGTGATTAAACAGAAATACTCACTGCTGTGAAATAGGCTCATTCAGGATCTTCTGATTTGGTTTGTAGGGATGCAAAACCAACACCAGCTGCTTGCAGTTTTGACCCGCTATGTGTGCCGCCTCGATGGCACCAGCAGATGCGCGTGTTTCCGAATCCATAACGAAGAATAATACACGGGCCTTTTCCTTAGCTCGATGCTCCAGCTCTATAAGATCGGGCGTCCAATCGGATACTTGCTGTTGGTTTTAAATCGAAAGTAAGCAAGAAATTCCCCGATATATATTTAATTCGAGGACTCACAGGATTGTAGAACGAAATGCCCAATTCCTTGAGGGCTGGTATGGCAACGTCGGCGCGCCAGGTGGTTGGATTACAGGAGCCGCCGAGGAATACCTCGACGGGCTCATTGCTGGCGTTCTTCTTCTTTTTGGTGTCATCCACACTGCTGAAGGACTTGGTGCTACGCAGCTCGGTGCCATGGTTATCCGACTTCTTGCTGCTGTAAGCAGGCGACGGCGATTGCAGATGTTGCTTGGATGAGGTGGAGGTGGAGGAGGAGCTGGCAGGATCATCTGGTTCCGAGAGCAGTGGCTGGTAGTCGCAATAAGGCGACTGATTCGAAATTGTTGAAGCTCTACAAGTATTACATAAATTAGTAAAGTAAAAGAAAATACAAGTCGCTCCTCGACTTACCTGAAACGCTTCAGATCCGCGGCTAGAACACAAAACTGGCCAAAGGTCAAGCCATTCGCCTGACAACTTCCACCCTTGCGGGCCACCTTCTTGGCCGTTTGCAGCATTTCACTTACTGTAAACAGAGAACATAAACTTTAGATATTTATTAAAGTAGAAACCACACAAAGGACGCACTTTGCTTTTGGCTAGGATGGAAGCTTAGCTCGTGGAAGAGCTCCTGGGTCCGCTCGTCGGGCACCACATTGCAGCGGGCCTTCGCACGCCATGCATTCAGCACTTCTCTGTAAGAAGCAAAAAAAAAATGAAGGAGAGATCATTAGCAAACACACAGAGTCTCTTTCACGTTTATCGTTGCTCAAGATTTTAAAAATAAATTGCCTTGGGTAATCGTTTATTGAACGATTTATGGCCTTATTAAACAATTAGTCGATTTATGTGCCCTGTGAATACGATACAATGTGCAATTTATGGTTTTATTGCTTAGCTCGAAGATACAGCAAGTATTTTTCACATCTCGTAAATTTAGAGTTGAAAAAACTATGCGGAAAGATCACACTTAAGTGTATTTGTACAATAAGCAGCTCAAAATCAATATCATTTACATCTCTATATAGGAATGAACCCACCCAAGGACCCTACACAGCTACTGAATTCTGAATTATACGCGTTTAAAGCCGTAGAAATCTCTGTATAGATCGAAATTGTAAGCCAGTCACGTTTCACGGGGCGACACATGTTTTAAAGCCACCATTTTGAGTCATGTAAATACGAAAATGGCAAGGCAAAGCCTTAAACAAAAACAATATGTATTTATATTTAAAAATATTACGATATTTTTGTGGCAGCCTTCTCGGACTCTTCCTCATCGTCGTCCGCCCTTTGGCCCGACATCGTCGTCACCATCAGTAGCAGCAGTAGAATCATCAGCAGGAAAAACATTGGCAATTGCATCATTTGTGCAATGGAAATTTAAATATCGCGTATACGTAACGTATATCAGCCACGAAAGGGAGAGAGAACCGATTGGAACGGGCTGGAGGGCAGCTATAAATGGGTAATATTTATCGTATATAGCGAGACCCAAGCTGAACGAAAATTTTGCGGCGCAGTTACTTGATTTCCATTCAATTTCGAAACTGTTTTCGTTGTGTTTCTTATTTATATCGCTTGGTTCGGGCTTGAAATGGAAAACGCAAAATAATATTCATCCACAATTTGGTACACACAATATCTCCTATAGCAATATAATATATATCTATCTTTTGCGTTGTGCTTGTTGACAGAATTTTGTAATTTTTGTATTGCGTAAATTATTTATAATAATTTATATTTTATGCCATTCTCGGTTTTTAACGCCCGCGATTGAGATTTACGACTGAACTCAACAATTTTTGTTTGTTTATAGATTCTGTTCCGAGTTGAGAATTATTTCATATATGTAATTGCTGCTATAGCTGGCTTATCAATGATAGAGAATGGCAAGAAGAAGGTGGCTATTCGATGGAATGACGTCAAGTCAAGGCACAGACAAAGTGACAAATAGAAGTCAGAAAACGAATTAAAAAAAGCAATTCGAAATGTTTGCACACAAATAATTCAAATTATAGAACCAATTAAAAATCTGGCGAAAAATTAATAAAAACGGAAAACAGATTTCATTTTTTATTGCCTTTATAAATTATTGCCTGCATATGAGCTCCGAAGAAGGAAGATAAATTCAAATGTAAATAAAGATAAAGACATAAATGGAACCAGAATATGGATTTCTAAAAAATTTAACCAGAGTTAATCCATTTTTATAGGAAATTACTTTGGTATAAGTCCTACCTTTTCAGTATATTATCCTACAAAATTTGCCCTTATTTTGGCTTTATAATAATCATCATCAAACAGCTCTAAAAACTATAACTTTTCCTTATGATATGCCCAACCCACTTATCCCTGAAGCACTCACACAAAGTCCCTGTCAAAAATCGCGCCAAAACAAAAAAAAACGCGTGTGCGAACGGGAAGACATTAATGAGGAGCAACATTTTTGGTTTTATGGCTCAACAAACTTGTCTGTTAACTGTTTGGGCCGATGTGCTGCCCACACAAACAACAAAGCATAAGCCGTGCAACAAAGAGGCAAGGAAACTCTAACATCACAATGACACATGTTGGGCAAGAGACGCCGAAGCCCAACAACAAATGCAAATTCAATCCAAATGCCAACCGATTATGTCAGAGAAAGAGAGCGGTTTTGGCTATTATCTGTGCTGGCAGTTTAGCTATTTTATATATAATATATATGGAGAATATTTTTTGGAATATATTTATTTGTACTATTATTCATTTATTAATCTACATCTACAACAAAAAATCAAATCGATCTACTCAATTTTTGATGTTTCACAGACTGGACTGCGTTGGCCCCAGAATTCCCAACTAGTTCCAGTAAGAAATTAAAAGGTCTACCTTTCCGATCAAGCTTAAGATCTTAAATATAAATAATCTATAATCTATAAAGATCTTAAAATAAATAAATATATGTTATATTGAGTCGACCTATTATTTCTTTAAATATAGTTACGTTACTTTGTCTTGTGTTGACACCCAAAATCTGGCAACACAGACGCGTTGGCTAAGAGACTGTCGAAGACCAAGTGCAGGCGGCGGTCAAACTTGTCTAGATGCCAATTACATGACTGCATCAGTCGGCTAGGCACGCCCACATCCTCACATCATTCACTAAATTTGGCCTGGCCTCTCTTTAATTTTTGTTTCTTTTTTTTTTTATTAAAATTGTTTCGTTCTGTTGGTCTTCTATTTTTGGCCTGCTTCTGCTTCTGGCCATGTTCGTGTGGGTGAAGTTGCGCCATATTTGTACCGTTTTGATTCTTGTTGTTGGAATTTTTATGGCAAACAGATTTATGCTTTGTTTACCACAAACACGGCAAAACCAGAGAGCGATCCATAAGGAGGAAGAGCATTGGCCGCCACCGCAAGTCGATGAGCAAATTTGGCAGTCACAACATTTCCGGGATGGTGGAGAGGGGAGTGCAACTGAGAAAATGCAGCATCCGCACAATCAACAGATTCTTAATTTGGTCATAAAAGCTGTTTTTAGTATTCCAATGCTTGTACAGAGATGCATTTCCTGTTCATCTAATTAAAGACAAACGGGAAGTTTGTATATCGGTAATAAGTTATCGGCAAGTACATATATCGTTAATAAGCTATCGGTTGTAAGAATTGGTCCTGATGAATGATATAATTACTAAGGTATCGCTTTACTAATACAACTTATGATATATTTAGGTTTATAATTTGTAACTAATTAAGATAAAGGTCTTTGAAAATGTATTAATGCATTTTCTGTTCACATAATTAAAGACAAACGGGAAGTTTGTATAAGTTATCGGGAAGTTATCAGTTGTAAGAAGTTGTACTGAATAATATATTGTTTTATTAATGCAACTTATGATATATTTAGCTCTAGCTTTTAATTAAGATGAAGGTCTTTGAAAATGTATTTTGTCAAGAAGAGAAAATATTGAAAAGACTGACTTGAATTTTTTTATATTTTTTTTAAAGCTTAATAACAACAAAAAAGATTCAAATTATCGACAAGAACAAAAGACTTTTATGCTCTCTAGAAAACATTCCAGATTTCTGCTTCAATGGACAGGGTCAGGTGGGGCTAAGCTGATTCATAAGCTGTATTCATGATGAAATTCTGTCATCAGATGGATTCTAAGAACCTGACATGATGTGCCCCTAAACTGCGACGACATAAGGTAGTAAACAAGTTTGGTGTTTTTCTTTTCATGCTTGACCAACCGCATAAAATAACAAATAAATAAATGGAGCGAGAGTCCAAGAGAAAACTTAGAGATACGAAGAGAGTACCAGTAAGACTGAAGGTAAACAAACATGCCCGAGTGATCAACGTAGAGCCAGGCTACCGGAAATTCTCTGTGACCCATTAAAAGGTATGCTGATAAGGCCAAGTTAATAAACCAAGGTCCTCTCGCTCTCTCTCTCTTTTTTTTGTTGGCCCTGTTGCTTTATCTCACCTTTGCTACAGACCCTACGTGTCAAAGATAACGTGTGGTTAGCGTTTCTATTCGAATCTAGTAAGAACTATCTATAAGTTGGCTATCTCTCGATAACGAAATAAAATTGCCTATATTGAAGCCCTTGTGGGCTTCATTAGGCCATCGTTGATCAGATAAGTATGGAGTATGCGAAATTCCTGGGGACTGATTCATCTGATCTTATCGTAATAAATACAAATTATCTACTCGTATAGTATTCATTTCTTGAATGAATGTTGCATTTAATTAAATGAATTTTTATCTCTGAATCATAAGTAAAGCTTTTCATTCGTATTCCAACTGGATAATATATGTATGCCATTTGATTTAATGAATATTCTTATCTGCTAATAAGGTGCTGACCAAGAGTAGCAATTAATAATGGTAAGACAAGATGTGAAATTGGTGGAGACTATCAATAAACAAAAGGAGTAGTGAGAAATGTGTGTATTCATTTGGGAGTGATAAATTTCTGAGGGTAGTTTAATTATCTTAGGGATAAGCATATATTTAAGATTTTTATGCTGGCTAATTCAACATATACCTTAATAGGCATCTATTATCAGTGGAAATAGTTATAATTCCCATTTATTAATAAATTAAAGTCTGAAATTAAGCCAAGATGCTTGTAAATAATATTCAAAGATATTATATTTATACAACATAACCGTTGTTATTCCAGTCAGTAAATGGCTAATCTTTGCATAAACGATCAAGGTAGTAATCGGATCAGCATTTCCGCAAGTGATGAATGAACTTTTCCCACAAAACCTGGCATATGCCATATTTATTATACTTTTGGCCCGGAGCCAAGCTGAATGACGTTGCGGTCATCACACAATCTTTACAGAGATAGCCATTAAGAAAAATGCATTTGTGGAAATGATTTCATTGACCCAACGCTCCTCATCCACATCGTAGAGTGCTTTTGAAATGAGTAATAAACAATTTCCGAAGACAATTGAACGGAATGACACGAAATGTACGTTGAACTCGGGGAATGAGTATGGCCCCTGAGAGCGGGAGTGGAAGATTAAATGTCGCTAGTCACAATAAAAACAATAACAAAATAAACATACAATTTGCATTTGAGAGCTGCGTGTAAATCACTGTGAGTGGCTAAACATATATTTGCATCAAACAGCTTGTAAATCAAGCGAAAAATATTTGCGTACAAGTTTATAGAACACATGTCAGGCACTCGCGGATTAATCAGCGGCGTTCCATGCATAGATGGAGACAAATCTCAAAGAGAGGTGTGTCCATGCTACACTGAAAGAAATCATTATTATACAAACCATAAGAAAACATAATGATATATTTATTTTATTTTTTAAATCATTATAAGGTATGCATGTATATACTTTATATGAGTTTCTAAAATAAAATTGAATTCATTAATTTTTTCTGTTATTATTGTATTGTTTTTTTAGGGAAACTTTAATATAATTTCCGTTTATTACATTTTGGTTTATTTTTTCTCCGCCTATATTATTTTTCGCAGTGTAAATTTGCACAAGACTTGTGGCGCCCTAACACAAACATATAAATACAACACATCGAATGGAGCTCGCTCTCTGTTGGTAACAGGTAGCGAAGAGAGAGAGAGAAACCAAAAGGTGATGAGAGGGGGCGTGATGGGGCGGGGGAGCTGTGGCTGCAGCTTGCTCAGCGACGACTCGTTTCAATACAAACACACACACACACACAACGACCGGCTGCCACTCACACTGGCACAACTCTCCCGGCAATAATCGATGATGAGGTCATAACTAATAATAAAAATGACGATGCTTGGTGAGTAAAATGTTAAACAAAGAGCAGCCACTGAAAGAGAGTACCTCAAAGAGACGGAGAGTGGGAGGAAAAGAGCAAACAGAGAACAGAGAACTGTCGCTCTTTGTGAACAGCTGTTCTTAGTGGGCCGGCCAATACAATCTTGGCAACACTTAATTTTTTATTATTTATTTTTTTTTTAGCAAACACATACATACATATCTCTTATATTAAGCAGGCGTTATCTGTTATCTGTGTTAGCTGCGGCAACTCTCGCTAAATATTTATCAATGGGCTGGCGTCATCGCCGTGCTCTTTGAACTCTCCCTCCCGTTTCTTAGCTGATTATCAGATTTATCTTAGCCAAATTCGAACTAAAAAGGCAATCGCCATGATAAGCTGTGGGTGCGATAGCTGTCATTTCAATAAATTGATTACACTTTTTTAGATAAGAATTTTAAAATTGTTCTTTAAAGTTTTATATATTTTTTTAAATAAAACTCCTTTTGTTTTTTTCATTTTGTTAATCTTAACTTTTTTTTTTTTAAATTATCTTATCTTTTTTTATTTATAAAAGTCTATGTATGTACATATGTATATAGTATTAATACCTTAAAGTTTTCCATAATTTCTGTAAGATCAAACGAAAAATCAACATATACAAATTTTCTATAATAATATACTTTCATTGAACTAAAGCAACTACAGATTCTATTAATATGACCCAAGCTGTATTAAAAATGAGTAAAGAAATAAATAGTTAACATAATACAACCAACATTGAATCCCTTTAGAAGTACATAAACCATTTAGCTCAGTGTACAAATGGTTTCCAAATATTATCAGTAAAGTTTGCTTATAATTTTGCTGATGTTTGGCTATTTGAACAATTAATTATGTTTGACTAAGCAGTACAAATCCTTTCGAAAGATAAGTCTTTAAAGACTGAAAAGTAAATATTAAATATTAAAAGAACACAATATTCTTAGGACCTTGTACAAATTCATGAAATTTAACAATAGAGCACTAGAATACAAGAAAAATTAATACAAATAAATAATAAATGGTTATTAAGCCCTATCAGAAAGAAAAAAAACAAGTTTATATTAAGTTTTAACGGAACCCCGAACCTTAATTTATCTGTAAATAAAGAATTGTTTGCCATTAACTCACAGAAAGAACAATACAAAGTCCGAAGAAAGACCCCTTAGTTACCACAGCCAGCCATCATCATTAAATCCCACAATTCTAATTGTTCTGTTGGCTGTTCTTAGCCAAGATAGGTTAACACTATCTGCCTTTCACTGGCCAGCCTGAGGAGTTGTTTGAAGTAACCCTACCTCAAGTGGTTCTAGTCGTATCTGATTAATCGGCGGTTTCTTTATTTATAAAGCGTTGCTTCTGGCTGGGTAACTATTTATAGAGACTGGGTAAACACGGCCAGAATGCGGCACAAGGCTTTCACAAGGCAGTTAGGCCGCGGCGACAGGGGATAGTTTTGTCTGCAAAAGACATAGCGTCATCGGTTTTTTTTTCTTCGCCTGGGAATCGCTTTAGTCTCATACGAGTAGAGAGTATCTTGATGGCAGAGTCGTTCGTTGTCCTATAACCTTTTATTTTTGCTTTATTTTGCGGTTCGCTTGCGGCTGGCTTCTTATTTTTCGCCGCTCGTCTCTGGGGCTTGCTTTGTGACATCAACGTTTATTTTTAAAGCTTCACACTTTACCATTTTGTGCCTCGTATTTATATATATTTATTCACTCGCCCTCTCCCCATTTTTGCATTTATTTATTATTTATTCGATTGTATACCAAAATTGTGGAGCGCCATGATATCACTTGCGAGTAATTTGTTTACCTTCTCGCAGGCACTTGGCCCGTTGTCGGGGCCAGGAATTTCAGCTAGACGCCAATTGGATTGGCCTGTATTGGCCCGAAACTGTCTGATTTCCAATCTCTTTGCGTTTTCTCTGGAGTGTACAGAGTGATTTGCCCTATCGCTGTTCTGGCATCTAATCTAATCGCAGCACAACTTCTGATGGTCGACCGCTTGCCGGAGTGTTCAATATATATATATATATATATAGCTACATTTATTTGCCGGATCGAACAGTCGATCTATGTGTACGGAAATCGATTCGATCATGCTCCAGAAAAAGAATTATTTCTCTATTCCCAGCTGGGAACTGGAGCTGTGGCATAATTTACAGCGAAACTCTTCCTGAGAAATCAAAGCAAAACAACTGATTTTCGTATAAATACGGGAAATTGTTTTGCAAAACTCATTTCCAAGTAGTGTCGGAGGAAATAACCTTCCTGCGAGACCTCGCAATATTGAGGAAATGTGTAATATTTTATTATTTACGTATTTATGTAGCTTCCTAAATAAAAGCAACATAGTTTAAATTGGAATATATTCGCTTGCAGCGTTAGGAATTTTAATAATAATACAAAATAGAGTCATGTAATTTCTGTATTTAAGAAAAATAAAAATCTATTAGAAAATCAAAGACTTCAAAAACAGATATGAATACCTAGAGACACTTTAAATAGAATATTTAGATGAAAAATGAATCTATTCATGTTAAAAGAAGTTTAAATTAAAAAGTTTAGTTTAAGTTTAAGTTAATAAAGTATTTCTCATAAATAAAAAACAAATATTAATCAAATTACCAAACACAATCCTATAGGATCCTCATATCTTGTAGTTTCTCGAGTTAATAATGATTTAGCAGACACGCTTGAGTTATCCACAAAATGATATTAAATGCAGGTTTATTCTGCATTTATTTTAATTATGATTTTACCAAATATTTATTAACTAGTTATTTAACGAGATGCAAACAACACGACCGCTCATAAGACGCGCACCCGAACAACTGACTGGACTGGCTTCCCTTGGCATGCACTGAGTGCTGAGTGCTTCTTCCCGCCAAAGTGGTTTTCTTTCCTCTGCTTTTCATATACATACTACTACTACTTATTTATTTACTACCTATATGTATATGTATGTGTATTTTTGTATACTCGTACTCTCTTTTTCCCTTTGCTCAATGACTCCATCAATGAAATGCCGATTATGAGAAAATCGCCCGGGCCAAGCGCACGAACTTTTCGACGTCGCGGAATATAAATTATAGAGTGGATTATATTAATAGGAATTACAGCCACAGCCAGCCAGTAGGTGGGGGGTCAGTCAAAACGGAGGGCTCACATTTATTTAATATTGTGTTAAATTACCAATTAAGTGTGCCACTCAAGCGGAAAGGGTGGAGAACTGTCACGGACTGATGATGATGGTGATGTCATGAATTATCGTTTTCTGATTGAAAGTATAGAGATAGTGAGGTCCGACAGTCGTCGGTCTAGAACAAAAGCAGTAGAACAGCCTACAGACTGTCAGTCAGTCAGTTTGTCAGTCAGTCAGTCAGTCAGTCAGTCAGTTTGTCAGTCACTCAATCATCAGTCTCCATGCTGCGATGAATGAAGTTGTCATCGACACATTTGGTCGCTATCGATTTACTCCCACCACTTGGGCAACGTAGTGTGCGTATGAGGTCAACATTTCAAAAATAAATAGGTTACATATTTCGGTCGACTAACAAAGAGCCGAAAGCCCAGATCCAGGCGATCGATAAAGCGGCCAGAACCACAAGCACCATTCCCATTCCCATATACATAATCGTATATTTGTTTTTGCGCAAGGTTAGTGAGGCGTCCAGCGATCGCTTCGACATCTGGTTGCCTCAAATGGGCTACTGCGAATGTAAAATCGGGGTAATGTGAGTCAGTAATCGGAGGGTTATGTGTAAAGCCTCTGGAATCTGAGGGCACACGGATCGATTAGAGAGAGTAGGGATCTGGGGGACATGACATTTTTCACAAAGAAGCACAAAGAAATGCCTTTGAAAAAGGTGTTTCCGAATGGGATTACACTTTTAAATGCTGGATGTTATAATCCTAAGATAGACTTGCATGTGATGTCTTTTCTGTATACTTATTTAATATATACTTTTTATACTTTAATATATACTTTTTATAATAATAACCTGCTGTTATATAAGATATATAATATATGACATTTTTGTACATAATCGGTATAACATCTAAATCTTTATAGTATAATGGTATGTGCTTCAAGGGATATTTGTACATTTTTAGGGATAAATCCAAACAGTACAAGCTATTAGAATAATTTATTTCCAACAATCAATTAGAATCAAATTGAGAAGAAAAAAAAGATATGAAATCTAGGCAATCATCGTGAGTGAGCTTAAATTGACGAAACACCCAGCGAAACCCGCACAAAAAACCTACTCGACACTGCCATAAAATTATATTCTAAAAAAAAATTGTTTTTTATTTGCGCCGTTTCTTCTGCTAGAAATATATAGGCAGATATATATTTATATATATCTGTTATTTAGACTCACATGATTTAATGGGCTTTCTTATATTTTGCTATTAAATTGTTAAACTTTTTTTTTTGTTCTCTTTTCTTTTTTTATACCGCTGTTTGCGTTTTTTGGCAGCTATTGTTGATATGTGTTTGCATTGTAAATTATGAGGTAGCCTCCAGTAATAGCCCTCAAAAATTCACACTTTCTTTTGACTTTGGATGATGCATATTATTTTTAGAACATGCTCGCGTAAATAAAGCGACGGTTGCAAAACCAAACAAATGGACGTACGTAAACAATGCAAAAAAGAAACAATTTTTTAAGCGCTTTTTAGTTTGCATATCGGTCGGGTTGAGGAGGGGGGTTTAAAGATGGCAATGAGTAAAGCATTTGGCCATGAAAATTAGCCAAGTGCAAATGAGTTATCTTTGACCATGTTCATCTCAAGTAGATCGTGTACGAAAAAGTTAACAACAAAGAAATCGAGGGAATGCATTAATATTTGAGTTAAGTTATGGTTTATTTTTAATCATAATATATTTTTTATTTTTATAGAAAATAAATATCAGTGATCACATTTGTTTTTTTTTTAAATAAATATAGCATAGGAATTTGTCAGAGACGCCACAGGAAAGGTTTGCGATCAGTCGACACTATACACAAACAATTTTGCACTTTCTCGCAAGCTAACCAAATTTCTCTGAAATTTTCTTTCATGGCTAATCAAAGTGTATGTTGAAAATTAATATTGAATCAGTGTACATCTTGAATAAACAAAAAAAGTCACGATAAGAAACAAGTTAAAGTAATATTATTAAATCACCAACAATAATTGATTAGAAACTCTATTGGTAAATGACATCAATTGATTGGATCATCTTTAATTCGATTTTATGGTGGTCTTCCCTTATCGGAGAAGCACGACGAAATAAATATATAAAGAACCATTTATGCCCTAAACTTATTTTCTGGGATGACAACACCATCAATACCAACTGTGAATACTTCATTTATATGTATCTCTTATCGGTTTTATCAAATCAAGCCAGTTAATTGTCGGTGATGAGGTTAAAATACAGTTTTCGGAGGTGACATCAGTGTGCTGATTGGCTCATCCGTTTGCCTATATCGCTAGACATTATCTGGCAATCAAACACGAATACCCCCTATTTGTCCATCCGGTTACAGACTGTTCCCTTTATAGGGACCATCTATCTAAAGTTGTTCCGACTGGCCTATTCTTAGCCGCTGATTGCAGTCAGCTGCGATCTGCATTTGTTGGGTATATTTTTAAACGATTAGCTCACTCGACTGCCTCGGATCGGGGTTCATTATACGTTGTTCGTTTTACGTTTTACGTTATTCGTTATTCGATATTTATGTTTGGCTCTGGATGTGTTTACAGCACCACACACCACACACAGGCGGCGGCTTTCGATTAATTGTTTACAGCACGTTTCTCAATTATGTCGAATGAATAATTAATGCGCGCATTTGCTTAGCCTATTAATGCATTTCCCAGCACATTTATTATTATTTATTTGCCAACGTGCCGCAGTTCCGCAATGTAACCGAGAATTGGGTGTGCAAGTAATTTTCCTAATTGACTTCTCTCGATCCAACTACAAGTCACACCTGAAGCTGCTGGTGAGCTGGTGACGGCTGATGACTCGGCCAAGTTACGACAAGTTAATTCGCATATTTAAAAAGGCATCCAGCCCCGATAAGCTCTGAAGTAATTAGGATAACATTTACTTAGTATGAATATAAATTGTGATGATGAATAAATGGATTTCCCCCAACACATCTCTCCTATTAATTCGCTATAAATAAAAAGATAATTAATTGAAAGTTATCCCTTAGCCCGACAAAACGATTATTCTATCGTTCCGGATGCCACAGCACTTCTAAATATATAAACAATATCATTCTACAACACAATAACATGCATCCCCATGCATTTTGGGATAAGCCCGACCAGCTCAAGGAAAATCTCTCACTTACTGCGGATACTTGGAATTGGCATTCGTCAGCCATTCGACAATTTGCCATTTAAATGGATTAATTAAGCGTGATTGCTAATTAAATATTCGATTGCACTATACCATAATCGAGTTAAAAATAAAGCATAATATCACGAAGCATTCAAAACGAGACCCCGAGACCGAGGAGCAAATGTGATAAATGCGGAATCAACAAAGCAATAAAGGGGAAGACATCAAAACAAATAACAAAATAATGCTGGGCTACACTCAACAATAATAACAATTGACAAAGAATGCGACGACTGCGGCTTGAATTGAAGTGCCTTTGATAAACTCATCATCATCATGGACAAGTGCCGGGCGAGACATTTGTGGCCGGTCAATGCTTGATTTATGGTTGCATCAACGAGTGGCAAGCGCCGCGGCACAATTAAATTAAGGCGAAATAAAACAGAAAGGCGAACGCATCCAACTCTTTTAATTAAAGTCGTTTTTTTTTTATTTTTAATTAACGCGACCAGCTGTGATTTATGAGTGGAAATTAGTTGACGCCTTTCTGTATCTTCTAGCCAAGCTTATAGCCTATATTTTCGTTTATTTCTATCGTTTTCCAGTGCAATGATCTGCAAATCGCCAACACGTGTCGCCGCATGAATTACAAACGGAGTGTGTCACGAAGAAGGTCAGTCGACAATAGATCATGGCTAAAATTAAATTTTCAGCCATAACATCATCGGCCACGAAGATGGTGGGAAGCCGGAGATCAGAAAACAAGAGCCATATAGCCAAAGATACGATAAATTGAACTTTGTTCGTACCCCGCAGATATCAATAAGGGAGCGTTGGGTGCGGTTTGGTTTCCTATATCTTATTATTACTATTTCAATCTAGAATGGTTGCTATAATATTTAACTGATGATCTCTACTACATGAAATGGCTATTCGACAATAATTATGATTTGATTTGGCTAATTATCTGCTATTTTTGGTTAATTAAGCATGTGTTTTTAAAGGTGATAATGATGCCACTTATATCAGTTTTTAGACAAAAAGACTTCCCGTTTATACCAATTTCTAACCATTATAGGTCACCAATTATTCGTTACTTGCACAGAATATAGCCTGGAGGCAATGTGCTCAATAAATATGTTTAAAAAGTGACAATTTGCTGGCTTATTTATGACTTTATTATATGCAAATTGAGACAAATGTCCAATCTACATACAGCGTGTACTCGATAGCCACAATCGCACTCGATACTCGATGCTTGCTTGTGAGTTCGTGTTTACAGCCCGGCTTGACATTTTAATGCTTTGTTATTATTTTGAGTTTCAATTCCAATTGAAAAAAAAAAGAAAGAAACGAACAAAATAAATGCAATTCACGCGCTTCTCTAGATGGAGACAGCAAAGAAAACATCTACAACGTTTCAGACAAAGATCAAGTTCATTGAATTTTCACACACAGTGACAAAGTGCGAGAAGAGTCGGCGGGTATTGTCAGTCAGGGAGCGTTGGCAAATTCGTTTAATTGAATATTTTTCGTATTCTGTTTTTCTCTGTTTTTGTGAGTGCGCGCGCAAAATAAATATATACATAAATATATATCAGTTTTAAAATAACGATGACAAAATCTCTCAAGAACGAGCGCCTGCCCCGCCAAACGGAACGGATTGCAGTTCTCTGGCGAGAAGGATGAGGCGTGGCAGATCGTGACGCCCAGCAGATAAATCTCTGCCAACAGCGTATTGAACTTATCGCCAATATAATGCTCGGGCATTATGGCAAATCAAATGTGAGTAACCCTGACAGCATCCAAATCGGGTTCTTAATTTGATGAATGAATACAGAGCGCGGTTGAAGTGCATTAACCCAAGCCAGACAGGATAGTGAACTTAAATTACTTCATACATACAAAAAAATTCGAAATTCCGATATCCGCACTTTATAAACAACCCATTAATTCAGCAAAGAACCCCATAAACATTTATGCCCATCTGGAATTCTTTGCTGATGTTGACCTTGGCTGATTAACTGCAGGAGGCTTGACCCTCTCCTTTGACAACCCATGGTTGAGAATGATGGATGGATGGCCAATTACAAAAAAAAAACACTCTAATTTGTATCCTTGACTCGTCTCTTTTCCCCATCCAAATATTTATGCAAAGTGAAGGAGGCTTTTGTTTCTTAAAAGGAAAAAAACTTCCAATAAACAAAGGAAAGTTTTTAATCCAATTAATGGCAATGTAAAATTAAGAGCGTATATTGCTTTTGTGGCCTATTTAATACGTAATATCATTGGTATTTACATATATATTGGACGTTGATGCAGTCAGTACACTCAAATGATTATTGCACCACCAAGCACGTGCTTGTTAGGGTTAGAAGTATAGGTAAAAGAAATTATCTACTTGCGTGTGCCTGAATATTTGCTTATTTGTTTAGGAAGCAGCCTATCTATCACATAAAACTCTAAAGGGTCCTACAATGTCGCTGCACTACAGATACGTTTTGGGTTTAGTTTAGATCTACTTCATAGTTACCTTACACATCTAACTACTATTAGAAGGTGATCTTTGACTAGTTGTATACAAGAAAGACAAGTTTTACTTAGTTAGGATTCCTAATTCCTCATTGAAGGTTCTCTCTATTGAAGTTTCCTTGCAGAATACCTTTTAATAGTTCCCCCACATTCCCTTCTTTCTTATTTAGTGTGTTAGTATATATCCGCAACCGAAACATATTAGAAAATAAAGAGAAATCGAACGAAATAAAAGACATACCCAAAAAATAGTTGCGTTATCTGCGCGGGCGTCTGGCAGACATTGTGAACGTTGAGGGTGCGCGGGCGGGCATACAGCATTCCGGCGTGAGTGAGCGGCGGCAGACCCGCCTGGGCCAGGATCGCCGATGTCGAGTTGCTCCGGATGGTGGTGTAGGCGCGGAAATGCGAACTGGCCGACGAGCGCAGCTCCACCGAGGTGGTGGTCTCTTCAACCTTATCAACCTCCTCCGGATGAAGGAGCTGCTGCTGCTGTTGCTGCTGATCAATGTTGGCCAGTACCTCAGATTCCTTGTCCATCGGCATTTGTGGTGGCATTTTGTTGGACTTTTGGCTGGCAGATCGTAACTTGATGATGCCGCTGCTGTTGTTACTGAGGCCGCCGCTGCCGCTCAGCTTCTTGGCTCGCTTAATATTGATATTATTATTGTTGCTGGCGGCCGTGTTGTTATTATTATTGTTATTCGGATTGGTAGTGGTTGGATTGGTGGCGTAACGATGTTGCAAGCGCATTTTGTACCGATTTTCTAGCCCTTTCAAAGTTCAATGTTCAAATTTCACTCTCTCAATCTCTCTCTCTCTCTCTCGCTCTCTCTGTCTTTCTCGTTTCAGCATTTGCATTTAGCATAACTTGTCCATTCTCTGTCCGGGGCGATCTGTCAGCTCGCCGGTGCGACGCCACTTTCACTTTCAACTGAAGAATTTATGGGAAAATAAACAATGTTCAAAAAACTCATATAGAAGGCAACAAAAACAACGGGGAAAAATAATAAATATAATTCAAATGCAGCGCACAAACGATAATGTGTGTATATATATATGTTTATCGAGGTTTGTCTGGCTAAATAAATCTAGAAATTTTATTTCCCACTTTTATGTTGTTTAGCACTTGGGTTTTGGTTCTATCTTTTTCGTGTGTGGGTGCTTGCTTTTGGCAAATATTTATGCATAAATATACATCTTCAAGCGTTTCATTCTGCACAAATTAAATTGATTTCTTTGGGCGAGTGAGGGTGTGTGTGTGTGTGTGTATACGCGTTTGTTTTATAAATTTAGAAATGATTTTATGCCCCCGAACCCGGGATCGAACGGAACGGAAGTCGGGCGCAGCAAATACAATATTCGTGAATATGTGAAGAGAACTCACGAAGAGACACTCGCACAGGCACGGGCACAAGCACAGGCACAGGCACAGGCACACGCACACAGCGACGGCGATTCTCTAACACTCATGCACGCGGCCGACGAGGCGTATACGCAACGTTGTGAACGCGTCGAATGAAAGCAAGCGAATGAGTCGCAAAATGCGACGATGTCCACAGAAGTATACTTCGAGCACCGATCGTTTGCCGCGCTCGGAGTATCATAAGAGCGAATCGCCAGTGTAAGAGACAAAGAGAAAGAGAGGAGCTCTCTCTCTCTCTCTCTCCCTCTCTCCCTCTCGCAGCACACGTTCAAAACAAACATTTTGAGGCGACACAACAAAAGGCCAAATAAATGTAGGAGGAAGCAACAAATACTTAGGGGCAAGCGCGCGTGGGCAACTCTCGATTGTTTAACAATAATTTCTGTTGACCAGCGAACGAATTAATTCACACCGCACATTAAATGGAATCACACCAAATAGAGTACAAAAAAAAAAATATTAAATATGATTGAAATTCGTTGAGCTTAAGTTCTCGCTGGGCGATTATAATTAAATTATACATATTTGGCCAAAACAATCGTGTACTGAAAAATATACTTGAATAAATTTATGAGAAATATTCATTTTTCTTAAGACTTCTGAAGAATAGCTAATTAATATTAGAACCCTAATTGTTTTATTGGGAAAGAACAAAGGAGATTAGGATACAACAAATTTAAAAGGTCTAAGATGCCTTTTTATACATAAATAATTAAAGCAATTATAGTAATTTCGATAGATAATATAAATTAACTCACTTGGTTTACCTTAATTATAAGTCTTGACATTTTAATAAAAAAAAACTGGTTTCAAATGCATTTAACTACGGTCAGCACGTGCTTGTTAGGTTCGGTAGGAGTATAGTAAGGTATAGGTATAGTTTGCAAGGAAATGAGCTACTCGCGTGCTGCCTGACTGGTTGCTTGCATGCGCACTATATATAATATATCATTTAAGCAATTATACTATTCGGATACATGTAGTCCGGAGTTATTCTTATTTCTTTTTTAATTTTGATAAATATAATAAAATTAGTCGCTTGGGTATTATGAATATTATGAGTTATTTCCTGGTGTGGGTATTATCAACCTTCATTCCAACCACAAACAACCAATTTGATCCCATTGTTTTTGGCACCAAGGCTTTCTCTTTTGGCTTGTTTGTTTTAGTGTTTGCATCTCTGACTTTCTATAAGTTTTCCAATCAAATGGTTAAGTCGAACGAAAGTCAATCGAAATGTACAGTGCGTTTAATAAGTGCAGATTCTATTGGCAAATTTCAAATAAAAATATTGTTAAAATTAAGTACATGTTGTTGAGTTTTGCCTTTGCCTTACTCTCCACTATAATTAACTAAAAATAATAATTTGACCAACCCAGTTTCATTTATGGGTTTCCACTCCATTGTTTTTAACGAACAATTTCCTGACAAAAGCCATACAGTTTTTAAACGGACTGTGCCCTTACTACCACATTCGTGAGTAACTCCGCCGATTTGCTCCCAATTACTAATTATTGCTATTACTCACAGCCAAATAAAAATGCGAATTTAGATTGTAGTTGACCAGCAACCTTGTGACTAATGACGGGACTCCCTTTTGGCTTTTATTAAGGCTTTCAGGTCTTTTACCAGGGCTTCTTCCGTCAGGTAAGTTGCTATTTCCGATGCGTTCCTTTCTTTTTGTTTCTCATTTCGCGTGCTAGTGTCAACAGCTGTTTGTGGGCGGTCTGAAGATTCGATTCGCCAAATAGATATATACGCATATATGTACATATATAAACAAGAGCGGAATACCTATAGGAATATCTGACTGACTATATCTGCCGGGCCGACAATTTATTGATGCCGCTCGAAATGGGATTATGCGCGCGTGTAGGTGAACAAAATATCCACAAAAAATATAAATATTTGTTATATATATCTTCTTAAAAAAAAGTCAGTTTAGACAAAATAAAAAGAGGGCGTTGCTACAAATTATAATGTATGTCAGGGTTTGCTCTTGGCACTTGTTTCGCTTTTGCCTCGAATGCGAAAGTTCAAAAAGATTTGCGCACATGTCCAAGACGTTCGGCGGTTCGTTGGTTCATTTTTTTTATATTTATATTTTGTTTTTTGTTTTTGTGTTGTGTTTTCTATTATTTTCTGCTGTTGTTGTTTTGGCCAAAAATACTCAAAATGTGCACGGCACCAGTGGAGGAGATGCTGTCATAGACGCGCCTTTTATGAGCATTTTGCGATGATGCCATTCGACTGTGGGCCGTTGGGTTATCTCGGGTTATATGGTGGTCATAAATCCATCTAAGCCTAATTAATTGCTTGCCAGGGGTTGGCAATGGAACAAGGTGAAAACATTGCATTCGATTTCATTTGCGGTTCCGGATAATCGCGGATAACACAATACTTTGGCGTGAAATGACAATGTTAGCCAAATAAAGATAGTAAGTAGTAAACGCAATTGTTTACAACTTTTCTCCAAGGTAAATACTGTTGTTTTGTGTAAGAATAAAAGTTGCTAATTTATACTTATTCCAGAGAAAGCAAATTCAGATAATTCGAGTTATTACAGCAAAGCAAATAACTTTAATATAAATGGAAAACGCATCAAAATTTGTTCATGGATAAGAATAATTCGCTTAACAAAGATTGTTTAAGATTAAGAACAAAATGTCAGATAAACTTAGAGTAAATATAAACAAAAAATAATAATAGCAAATTGTACAAAGCCACAGAAAACACCGAAATGCTTTTCAGTTAACATTTTTTTTTTTAACAAAGAGAAGACCGCAAGAAAACACTTGAACAGAAACAGATAATGTCGCATTTGTTTCCTTGGTAAAACATTCATGGATAAGAGCGGATAATATGGGCATAATTGTTATAAAAAATCAAACAAACGAATTGGTTTGACTGACCTTCCAAACTCTAGGAGTATTAATATTATTAGAGCATAATATACCCTAAACAAATCAGAATCAATTACTATAAATAACATTTACATGTTTAAATCATGAAAAAGAATCAAAAACTTAGTCTCGTATCGAAAAACCAACCCACCAAATGTTTTTAGCACAAATCACGTTGCCTGACTGACTGGAGATAATTGAAGCAAATTATGCGTTCGATTAGTCAGTGGATTCTTGTCCTACTTCTCAGATACAATTGTAGAATCCGCCTCACCCACACTGGGGGAGCTGAAATCGACTTGGTCTGGGGCGTAGCGACTTGATTGGCAACTGATTGTCAGTTGACTGACAAATTGGTTGAAGGTGTGCATGTGTGTGCTAGCCTTAATGGCAGTGCTTCTCCCCTCCAGCTCCCTGATACACTCGTAAGTATTTCGCTCTTTTATTTCCAATTCCCACCGACTGATAAGCCGACAGTCGATTACTATTCGGGGCAACAATTCAATCAAGTATCCATCACAAACACAGGCCTGAAAAAGCATGCCTAGATAAGCAAATGGTTGGATAACAAAAGCCAACAGATAATACGATTCACAAAGACATAGGGCCGAGAGTCCCAGCCGACTTGACTGTGAATTCGCATTATTTGCTATAGAGTCGAAAAAAAAAAAATAAAATGTTTATCGCACGCAAACAAAAACGACCTTCAGTAATGATGCCTTCGTATTTACCTAGCCACATTTATGTCGCGTCCATCTCTTATTGTCATTCTGTCATTTAAATTTTGTATATTTTTAAAAGCACTTCCGCTCTGCTTTTCCTGTTGGTAATATGTAAGTACTACGTCATTATGAAGACATTTTACTTTACTTTACGATTGTTTACATATCAACGGGCCGAAACGGACAGTTTAAAACAGTGGTGCCCAGACGAATACGTTGGCACGTTAGGCTAGCATTTGTGTGAGTAGGACTGTAGGACATTGTCGGTGTGAGCAGAGCGCGGGCAGCGAAACTTGCTGACTCGCGAGTCTATCTGTAGGGCATTACCTTCTTTAAAACGAAAGCACAAAGCTTTTTTTTTTGATTCGCTCTCAGTTCAGCGAGGAACGACATAACAAATATTGATGCTCTACGAATCCGGTATATTATAAATTAATTATTGATTCTACTGAAAGGAGCAAAAAACTAAGATGTCAAAGTAAAAAACTTAAACAAACTTAGCTAAACTCTCATATATAGACAAAGGCATTACTCATAAAGAATTACAAAAACTATTAAACAAGACAAAACAGTTGTTTGAAGTTCAAAGAATTGTATTGCATACTTTTGGACACCATTTTAAGGGATTTTAAAACCCCAGTGGTTTCTGTAGCACCCCCAATAATTACTTGTTGACTTTCTATCTTGGTTATGTTGCCATAATACTGCAAGGTAATAGACTAATTTTGATCACTTGAATTTCACGAATATTTGGTATACATATGTAAAGTGTATTTATTATTTTAATATTTTGAAGTCATTATTGAAGAGGCCCATGATTTTAAAGGTCTTATCTGAACCTTTTAAAAGAACATAGGGTTCCTACAGTTGCTGCAGTTGAAATTAAAATATTTGCTTTTTAAGAACACACAACAATGGGGATGTGTACCGCTTTCGCATGTCAACAAAAATATTTATTTTTCTTGTAAACAGTCCCTTGTTTTCTCGCGGTTTATTAATTTGGTTGTCGTTGTTGTTTTTGCTGGTATTTGTTATTGCTACAAATGTATCAACATGTTATATCTTTGTGTGGTTTTTATTTCCGCCTTGCAATGCAATTGAGTGCATAAACTTAATTATTGTCAAAAGTGTCACAACAACAAGGCTAGTGGATGATCGAGTGGAATATAAGAGAATTAAATGCAAGGGGAATCTTTATAGTAACTTATAAAGGAGGTAGAGCAGACGATGAATATGTCAGCGAAATAACGGCGGGTTCAAAAAGTGACAAAAAAAACGAGGAAATTTAACAAATTCACATTTTACTTAAGTTTCTTTCCACTAATTTGAGCTGTTTCTTTAATCTTTCCTCCATCTTGCAATGCAATCAAATTATTTCGCTAACGGAATTACATCTGTTTATTTTGTTAATCTGGCAACACCACTCATTTCTTGTTCACGACATTTCGATCATGAAAAAAAATCCTAAAATTATTCTTCTTGCTCTTTTCGTCCTTTTTTTAAGTTTTTCGCTCATGGAAATTTTTTTGTCGTTGACCAATTTTAAATCGATTTATTATTTAAATATTCAAATAGGTTTCTCTAAAAATAATTTAAATTAACAAAGGTTAAAATCTACATACATATTAAGAACCGCTTAATTTTAATTTTGTCAAGCTAATACATTTAATGTAATATATTAAAATTGCCATTCAAGTTCAAGGACGTCGTCTTCATTTAACGCATAATATAAAATTTATGTTAGTTCCACAAAACATTATAAGAAATGATCGAGGAAATACATAAGCTTTGTGGGGTTCTCTTTTGTTTACCAATTAGTCAGTGGTGAAGAACGGGGGAAGCGAGGTCGAGGGGCTCTCTTGGAATATGGAGCTCAAGGCTTTTAAGAAACTAGCGGTAAAACGCATCAAAAGGCAGAGTATAAACTTTTCCAGCTCATACACACACACACATACCAGCACATAGGCAAGCATGTAGAAATTGGCAAACGAAACGAAACCAACTAACGGACAAAAAAGCTTAGGTCATTGACCAAAAAAAGAACTAGCATTGTAAAGAGTAAGGGGCAAACTAATTCTCTTAAACTCTTCAAATCGCTCTCTTTTAGCGAGCACGTTTTCCCAGACAAAAAGCCAACGACGCCACTTCTGCTTGAGTGTGCGTGCGTGTGTCAAAGAGTGGAGGCACACACACACACACACACACAAACGATTCTATTAGGGCAGCTTTTGTTGTTTCTTCTACTTTCCACTCTTTTTTTTTTTGGCAGCCCAACAACAAAACAACAAAACCAATTTTTTATGCGGCCCCATGGTTGTTGTTATTGCTTTCCTATGGGCACCAAAGCGGCGCGCTTACGTCATTCATAAATATAAAAACGCAGCCCAAAGAGAACGGCAAAAAGCGGGAGATGGGGAACAACAACAGCAAGAACACAGTTAAAGGGAGTGAGGGCAACAACGTCTGTCGTTTATTTTGGTTGTGAAGGCAATTACCTGAGGAATAATTTAACCATTCTGTGCATTATTTATTTCCTTTGCTCTCGCTGGGCTCTTCTCACTCTTCACTCTCTTTTCCGATGTTGTTTTGTTTAATCAATTTTTACGGCAACTCCATTGTTTTAGGTCTTCTCCCTGCGTCCCTCTCTCCAACGACCACCGGATCCTTCTATCGTCCCGCTTTACTTAACACGTTTTACGAAAAAAAAATCAACAAAAAGGTGGCACACTCTGCTGGCGTGTTGTCTAATTATTTAACAATTCAATCACGGTTGTCACATCTTAAATAAATTAACTGCGTTTGTTTTGCTCTTTCCAATGGTGTGCCCACCAGATTTTCCGTTCATTATGCCACGACTCGCGAGATCCTAAGAAAAAGAAGCGGCAACTGGTCACACCACAGTAGCCAAAAAACCCTTGAAACATTTGGCGTTGCCATACTGGGATTACGAGGAAAGATTTAGTTTTGAGTGTTTTTTTTGCAGCCATTGAAAACCATCAGAACGGATGCGACCCTATCCTAGACGGTAAAACTCACTGGAAACCTTCGAGGTTGCCATTAAAATCAACATATGGGTTAAGTCCGAGCTAAAAATTGTCCAAAATTACCCTCAAATTACGCCAGCTGGCGGATTTTAACGGAAACATTGGTCAAGTTTGGAACTTTTTGGTATCGCGGGCGCCCGCCAGGTGTGTTCAACAGTAAAATCGGGCATTTCAACAACAATTTAAAATAAAAGATTAATTATATATAATATATATTTAATATAAGTATATATAAAATAAACAGGACAAACTATATGCACAACATTTTATTATTCAAAAATAACAATATTATTTTTAACTTTTGGAGTTGTTAATGTAGTAATTGGTTTGTAATGGTCCAAGATTCCGTTTCTTATTCACCATCACCATCTCCAGATCCATTTTCTCTTTCCTCTTCGTCTTCATGTGTAATATCTTTTGGTTTCATAAGAAAATCGCTCTCTTTGGTGTTATTATTAATAGCATTTTTTCTTTGCGTTTCCTCTAGATGTTTTTCAATAGCCGCGAACTTCTCAGACAGATTCTCATGTTTTGCGGAAAACTCCGCCAACTGCTTTTGCAACTCCTTCTCCCAGCTTTTCTCCAATTCTTCGAGTCTCTGAAGAAACGTTTTCTCGGCGTAAGGCTCCTTTTCTTGTGCGATTTCGATTAACTTTGCATTAGGCTTTTCTTCTCCTTCTTGTGTTGCTAGCTGCATTTCCAACTTTTCTTCTCCTTCTTGTGTTGCTAGCTGCATTTCCAACTGTAGCATCCTGTGCTCGATATTTTCAGTTTGGGAGAATTGGCGAGCTTCCAATCTCACCAGTCTCCGTTCCAGGTCATAAAAGACGGGATTGTCCTGCCATAAGCAAGATCATAATTAATAAATTGATTGCAGTTATTAATTGAGTAAGCTCACCAGTCTCATGGCGAGGGTATTTCGCCAGAGGATCCCAAAAACTAAGAGGATCAGACAGTATTTCATTTTGTGCGAAACGTTGCTATTGATAATGCCGACTGATTACCTCTTCTTTCCACAGCAGCTTTTATAGGAAGACCGGCTGAGGTCTGTCTAAACGTACTGATAACGTATAGGATGTGCCGCCTTATGGCTGACTACATTAAATGGAATGCAAACACGCGCTCGTAAAGCGCTCATATTTGTTTTTGGGATTAACACAAACAGATGATAACAATTTTAATGATAGCACTTTATTGATTAGCTTACGGCTAAGCTTACGGCTAGGACTCCTCCTGATCTGTGTCCGCTGTCGCTGTCGCGAACCCCTACACTCTGTTTTGTGAGGAGTTTTAGTTTCCCCAAAACCTAACTCCTCACACGCTCTTTGCAGGAATTAGTGAATTTTAATAGCATTTTTGGTTTTGTTAGAATCTTAGAATTGTAAATGGGTAAGCAACATATTTTTCCGATTAAACTTTGAGCGTATTAATTAAAGTAAGCTCTAACTCTGAAACTCTCTTAACTCTCTAAATTAGCATATATTTGTTAGCGGTGGTTTTCTTAAATATCCGTAGAGTACAAGGGTTTATAGGATAGTACTGTATCCAACAGTTAAATGGTGGGATCACCCTATTATGTATATATTTATTTTAATGATCATGTCCGACTGTCTGACCGTGTACAAACTATCACAAAGAATATACTAGTGCTATCAAATTTGGTAACAACAGTTTGTTTTAAAAGTTGTCTCTTGAAAATCATGAAAATGTCAATTCAATCTAAAGTCCTGATTCGTTAATTTGAATTAAATACATTTGTGCCGATGTGCTGTGAAAATTTGGGTAAAATCGGATGATAAACATAGAAGTTATTAAGCAATAACAAAAAAAAATGCTGAACTTCTGCAATATCAACATTTGAGTTGGCAGCACGATTGGTTGTTGCCTAACATGTTCCTAGGAACATTTGCCTATATTTGGGTGTTGCCCAACATGTTCCCAGCCGCACTTGTCAACATTTT
>JAEIIG010038107.1:0-12552 GCA_018904695.1 Drosophila parvula | reverse complement strand
CTCCAGCACTGCTGCCCCTGAATCCTCCACCGAATCCTCGTCCGTTGAGCCAGAGTCCTCAAGCAGCGCTGCTCCCGACTCTCCCGAGGAGGACCTCAAGCAGATTTATACCGGTGCCAGCAACAAGAACCTCCAGGAGATTCTGAAGAATCTGCAGAACTGGATCAAAAATCAATAAGCCGAAAGTCTATTATTTATACATATAGAAGCAAAAATAAAAAATAAATATACATATCTAAATTATTTATAAAAAAACAATAGTTTTTCTATTTTAAAGGGATGTAAAAGGTCGCTAAGACTTGATAACAAATGAATATAATCTTATCTATATTAATTATTAATAAAAATAAACAGAAGACAGGTAAAACCTCTATAGAGGCAATATCTAACAAGTTGATTAATAATAGTAAAACATCAAATATACACAAAAAAAACATATTTAATACCATTATTTATTACTGATCACAAACCAATAAAATTAAATAAGAACCCTGTGATTCACAAGCCACTCAGATACCCCGTTAAGTACGAAGTGCGCGTTATCAGTCACGATAGTCCTGGTCTAAGTACAGTGTTAACCACCGCTTGACCAACTCAATGGGCCAACAAACCAATTAAAAATTCTCAGCAGATAAGCAGCCATGGAACTACTTAATATTGGCCATATTACCAATGCCAGATAACTAGGCTATTTCCAGAGCTTTAGTCAGAAGAAAACTTATTAAAAAATGAAATCGGATCGAATCGAATCTCGGCGCCCATTTTGGGAACAAGATAGCTACTAAATTAGCTTTTAATCAGCCCGAATTAATGGTCTGTCATTGAAGTAATTTTCGGGGGAGCTATAAAAATATCCGCCAAATGCCAGTGGCCATCAGTTCGATTTTGGAGTCCGGAGAATTGTTATTAATCGCAGAAAACCATGAAGTTCGCCGTTGCCCTGTGCCTCCTGCTGGCCACCAGTGGATTCGCTTTGATCCCAAAGCATCCTGCTGACCTGGTCACCATGATGACTCGCCAGCAGTTCGCCATGCGCCAGATGATGGCCGCTCCCCAGACCCGTGACGAAGCCTCCGTCAACGACTGTTTCAACAACTACATCACCGATCAGACCAACGCGATTATGAACTACAACAAAGTGTACACGGGATGCGTAAACACCGCCGATGAGGATCGCGACAGGCTCACCCAGGAGAGCTTGTCGGAAAGGGAGGATCTGCTTGATCGCACCAGCAACATGTGCACCAGCCTCACGGCCTGCGACACCCTGCGCGACGGTTTGGACTTTTTCGAGTGCTACCGCGATGCCGTAAGTGTAGTAAATAATATATATATATTTTTTTAATAAGCTGAATTTACTGAATCGAGGAGGAAATAATTTGGATTATATAGTAAGAGTAGTGGAAAAAATATCTCAGAGTTATTAATCCTTAAATACTTTAATTTGCATGCCTAATTCATGATTATATAATATTGATTTAATGACATCAGTAATACATTATATAATTTCTTTCAAGTGTGAATTATAATTACTATTATTCCGTATTTAATACCCTCTATTTAGAGTACTTTGTTATTAAATAATTTTAAATGTCGTATATGTATATTGTCTGAATAGGTGATAGATAACCTTATGCAACCGACCACGCTAACTTAAGGCGGACGTCATAGAGAGGATGGCGAACCTTATCTTTACGGTCTACTTGAAGAACTCGAAGAACTTTAATTAATAATTAAAGTAATATTTAAAAATTATTTTTAATTTTTGTTCTAGTCCAGCGACAGCTACAAGACCATGTTTACCCTGAACAGTGACTCCAACCTGGACTATAACCGCATCAGTGCCAGCTACAGCGTGATCGAGACCGCTCTGACCACGTGCGTGGATGAGGCTCGCGTCACCTACGCCCATGACATGGACACCTGCGACGAGAGCCTTACTGTCTGCTTGAGCGGAGATGTGGTTCCCACTGATGCTCCTGTGAGCACTACACCTGCTCCGGTGACCACTCCTGCTCCGGTGACCACCCCTGCTCCAGTGACCACCCCTGCTCCGGTGACCACCCCTGCTCCAGTGACCACTCCTGCTCCGGTGACCACTCCTGCTCCAGTGACTACTCCTGCTCCGGTGACCACCCCTGCTCCGGTGACCACTCCTGCTCCGGTGACCACCCCTGCTCCAGTGACCACCCCAGCTCCGGTGACCACTCCTGCTCCAGTGACCACCCCTGCTCCGGTTACTACTCCTGCTCCAGTGACCACTCCTGCTCCAGTAACCACTCCTGCTCCGGTGACTACTCCTGCTCCGGTGACCACTCCTGCTCCAGTGACCACCGCTGCCCCTGAGACCACCCCTGCTCCGGTGACCACCCCTGCTCCGGTTACTACTCCTGCTCCAGTGACCACTCCTGCTCCAGTAACCACCCCTGCTCCGGTGACTACTCCTGCTCCGGTGACCACTCCTGCTCCAGTGACCACCGCTGCTCCTGAGACCACCCCTGCTCCGGTGACCACCCCTGCTCCGGTGACCACCCCAGCTCCAGAGACCACCGCTGCTCCTGCTGTGACCACTGAAGCCCCGATCACCACAGAGCGTGCTCCCGAGGAGGACTTGGGCAGGTCCCTGCCGCTCGCCCAGAAGGGATTCTGGAACCTGTTCAAGCGCTACATCTAAGTCCGCGATCCGCTTATAAGAACTAACGATTATTTATTGCTTTAATTTTGCTTTTTCAGGGGAAAATATAGAAAGTCCCAATAAAAACGATTACGCAAATAGCGTAGAATACTTTTGGGTTCGAGAGAGAATTAATAGCTTGAAGGGGGTAGGGCCGATGAAGGAGAACGAATTTCGTAGAGGCGATTATAAATTAAAGAAGTTTTAATATGTTACAAAATATGAAAAATAAATAAATTAAACTAAACAAAACCAAGGTGTCTTTTGTCCTTACAAACCTGTGATAACCCCTTATGCCTACTTCTCTGTGTCAGAGGAGTATCTTATCGGGAATTTACTGATTTCCCATGAATTTAATAGAAAACATGCAGATTACAGCAGATGGAGTGATTTACTAACCCCTTTGGCCACCTAAAGCCTACGTCGCTGCGAGAGAGGAAGCTCTTATCGCTGATGGGCGATAGCTTAATGACATATCTCGCTTATTTCTGCTGGACAAGCGCCAGTAGCCGCTGGTATACTGGTGCTTTACGCTGTTCTAGCAAAAATATAATAGAAAATCAATAAGAGAGTGGGAGAGAGAAATCGGATCAGAGGGCTTCGAACCGGCGACACTTGCAATCAAGGTGCACGCAGGCAGATAAGTGGAGCACCTGAACTTGTCGTAAATCGACTGGCCTTCGGCTGGCCAATAAAGCCGAGGGGTTTCGCAGAGCGAGTTATTAGGAAATGATCAATTAGCCGAGCGGCACTCGACGGCGCTTCGTCGGTTTCTCGGCGGCGTTCCTGGGCATTCGAGATCTTCAGGCAAATGGAAACGCCACGCCGCATCGCAAAGTCGGAGACGCACTGTCGCCTCTGCTGGCTGCTCGCCCTGCTCCTCTGCCTCCTCTCTGGGGGCTCCTCGCTGGAGCTGGTGGAGTGGCCCACGGCCATGCCGGATTTGGGATTAGACGACTGTCACGATGAGTTCACTGTGGCCTGTGCCAATGCCTCGTTAGTGTACACCGCCTCCATGGTACTCTGCGAGCTGAATGCTAACGAGACCATAGTCAACTTGGAGGTGGACGTGGAGCTGGAGCGAATGCAGATCGAGCTGGCAGCGAGTGCGGTCTGTGGGAATTTGCGAATCTGTGATGTGTTAGCGGATGATCTGGAATACTTCAAGTGCATCAGTGAAAATGTGAGTCACTTAGGGGAACGTGTAATGGGAAGAAACCTCAACTATTCCTTTCCCCTCAGAGCCTTCGCAACTTGGATATCCTGACCGAAATAAACTACAATGCCACCCATGCCTATACACGAATGCGCGAGGATTACGATGCCCTGCATCGAACCTTCCTGTTGTGCATTTTGGAAGCCCAAAAGGATTACATGGAGGACCTGAAGGAAGCAAACAGGGAACTCAACCAGTGTCGATCGGAAATCGATGAACTAATGGTGTAACTAAAGCTTATCTGTTATCATGTAAGCAGGAAATAGAGCGGAATAAACACCATTTCTATAAAGCAAGAATTCTACGAAATTAGATTAGTCTCTTCGATAGTTTTAAGACCTGTAATTGTACCTCTAGTTGTCTCGCAATAAATGTAATCTAACTAACAATGAATCAAGGTAAATACCATAAATTAATAAAGATATTATGGTTACTTCTTCAGGAATATAAGGCATTTCAAGAGCAAATCAAAGGAATATATATATTTTCTTTAATGTGTTTCATTCTGCTGAAGACATTGGTCCAGTGATTGGAAGATTTTATCCGTACCCTTCACATAAGTATCTTCCGTTTGATTTGTGCACAGATAGTGTTCCACTTCTATAGCGCTCAGATGCTTATTCAGGATCAAGGCTTGTTCCGAGGCATTATAGGATATATTGTAGACATTAGTCAGCTGCTGTTTGGCCTGAAAAAAATACAATAATAATTATAAATTCCCTTTAACAACATAGCTTACCATTTTAGCAAAACAATTGAAAAAGTCCAGGGTCTCTGTCAGGGTCAAACATTGATCGATAAAATCGGTTATGCCCAAGGCAGCTTCTCGTATATTTTCCTGGGCCACACTGGCTTCCGAAAGCACCGATTGCTGCTCACTAGATGCCTTCTGTTGGCAGCCACTGTAACCCTGCGACCATGTGGCTCCTTGACCCTCCAACTCTGGCAGATACCTAGCGAAGCACTTTTTGGTATTCCCTATTTCCGAAGCCGTTTCCGTGCCCACATCCAGGTAATGGCACAGACTATGAAGAGCACGCGGCTGCTCAGCCAAGGTCTGCATAGATCAACCATAGGAATGATAGGTTACAAACTAAGATATTCCCAACTTACCCCTAGGGACATTATGAGTATGATGGTTATAGCTGCTTCCATGTCTGACGACTGACCGAAAAAGCGACAAAATCGGAACGAAATTTCCACGTAAAGTGGCCTGAAGTTGGTAATGTAATCTGACATTGATGCATGGTTTGTTTATAGGTCCGACCCTTATCGCGGTGTTCCGTCTGCAAATATCGATCCAGTGGGTGTCAAACTTTTCGCTGGACCCGGGGCAGTGTTGCATACTTTTGGCCAAAGCCAGGAAAAGTTTGCCTGCGTAAAAGTCGAGGCAAGTTCTTGTCTGTCCCCACAATTAATTACCCCATATGATATGTCAAAGAGATATGGGGGTTTTGGTAAGTCGTTACCCAATCGTTACAGCAATCGATTCCATGGGATCGTGAGCCCTTAAGCCAACTAAGGATTGCCTTTGACGAGTTCAAAGAACCGCTCAGAAAGTCACCTTCCGGTGGTGGGCCCTCTTGCCCATAATTATTATCGTTATCAGCTTTTGACCCTGACTACACGTGAATGGCATCGAGGGGCCAAATGGGAATGGGATTGCACATGCAAAGCAATTTGTGGGTCTGGGCATTACGCATACGCCTTAATGCTACCTAATTGATCGCCGCCGCTCGCCGACGCCGCCGTCGTTCTAGCAAAAATTCACATTCACATTGCCCCGAACGGATCAATCATCCGCCCCATGGCCCGGAGTATATAAAGCAAATGGGCCAGCTCTCCGGCAGCGACAGTCAAGATCCAACCGCCAGCGAACATAACGAACATGAAGCTTCTGTGCAGTGTGCTAATCCTGGCCAGCGTTCTGGCCGCCGCCAACGTAAAGTCACCCCGACACGCACTCCAGCCGCTCATCCGCTTGTAACGACTTCCGTTTCCGTTTCCGCCTTGCAGGCCAAGCCCAACGTGCAGCTGCAGATCCAGAGCGCCCTGGACCAGTATCTGGTGCATGCCCGCGACCTGGACACCGTTGTCTCTGCGGATGTGACCACCCAGTGCTTCAGCCTGTATCTGCCCATGCTGAACGAGGTGGCTGCCACCTTCTCGAGCTCTTACCAGGCCTGCATCAGCACGGCCAATGCGGAGACAGCCAACCTGACCGCCCAGGCGGAGCAGCAGCAGAAGGTCTACCAGGGCGAGGTCTCCACGCTGTGCAGCGCCTTCACCGCCTGCGACAGTGACAACGATACCACCACCTTCTTCAACTGCTACGCTAGCGCGGTGAGACTTCTAGAGATCCCTATTATCTAACACCAACTTATCTCCATATTCTACAGGCTCAGGGCGATGTCTCTGTGATCTATGACATTGCCACCAATGCCGCTAGCTCGGCCAGCACTTTGAGCATGGGAATCAAGGCCATTCAGGACACGGAGTACCAGTGCACCAATACCACGGAGAGCGACTATGTCCGGGATACAGCCGCCACCTACGATCTGCTCGATAGCTGCCTTAAGTACGGCGTACCCACCACCTCCTCGGCGGCCCCCTCCGCTACTAGCCCCGTCGCTAGCTCGAGCGGGGCTACTTCCTCTGATGCTACCACTGTTGTGGCGGCATCCACCGCCGCCCCAGTGACCACCGCCGCCCCAGTGGCTGTGACCACCGCCGCACCTGGAACTCCGGCTTCCTCTTAGGAAGGTTGCATTTCAGCAGGTTAATTCCAAGCAATTCCAAGCAATAAATGAGCATTAAAAATTATAAAGGGCTTTCCTACAGTTGTGTAAATATTGGTTGTAAAACACTACTTGGTATAAGAATATAATCCCGGAAATTAGGTTGAAGCACGTAGAATTGTTTATTCTAACAGAGATAACCATTATATCCATCTTGACAAGTTCTAAACGATATAGAAAGTTATATTACGTGATAGGTAATCCCTACTCCGATTGATTAGTTATTACAGTTATTAATATCCCATATTATTTTCTTCGATGACAAACACACAAGGCATAGACGGACATCTAGAGGGCAGACAGATGGTTTCATCTCGGAATTCCGTTGGAAATTTTTAAAATCGAGCCCACACACAATCATCGCTGACCCACGTTACACCTTTCGTCTAGCTGAATAGAGAGCGGCATAGAAAGAGTACTATTGGTTCTGGGAGTAAATATTCAATCTAAGTTGGCCTTATCGGCGATACATTCAATTATCTCTCAAAAAACAGCGGCTGTTGGCGCTTTAAAGAGTGTGCACACACACGGCGTTGTGCTCAGTCGATGTCTGTTCTCGAACCATTAAGCACACGAAACATGGAATTACAACGTGAATTCGCCGCCGTATTTGTGGCTCTACTCGCCGGACTCTGTGTTCTCCCCGGACTAAATGTAAGGGAAACTGGTGGAGTTTTGGAATATATCTGGAAGAAACCTAACAGGGAATGATCTTCCAGTTGGCCAGGGACTTAAAGGGATTTATTAAGTAATTAAGAACTTGTGAAACTTTAAATATTAATTGCGTTTGTGATCAAAAACTAAACTCTTTTCCGACTTGTATTAAGGCTTGTATTATACTATCTTAGCTTTGGAGTAACCTTAACCCTCATTATTTCTCCCCTATCCAGGCGGCGCCCGTGCAATGCAATGATGGCAGTAGCACTGGCACCCAGGTTTCGGAGGATGGCTATCAGTCGCAGACGCAGACTGGACCTGGCTGCCAGTGGCAGAGCTCCGAGAACGGATCGCAAGGTCAGATCCAGTCTGGTAGCGGCACCCAATCGCAGTCTCAGTGTAGCGGCTCGGCTTGCGGCGAATTCCAGCCCTTCTCACCCCTTCCACCACTGTTCACCATGCCGCCCTTTGAGCCTTTTCCATCAATGGAATCTCTTCCGTCCCTGGAGCCTTTACCGCCTTTACCGCCTCTGCAGTGGAATTCTTGGTTTCGAAATAGGAGCGCTAACCAACAGCAGCAGCGGCAGGTTTCACAGGGCTAAGAAATTTTGAATGTACCCGGAAGGAAGAACAAAATAAATAACGACTGTTGAAGTTACAATTTGTGTTATGAAGCCATTTGTGTTATGTTATTAAAGCCAATCAAAGTATATGTTAAGCCAAAAAGTAGGCGCAGGAAGTTTTATCATTGAACCTGGTAGATGGTATTGGAAATTTCCTGAAATAACTAATTCCGAGCAGAAAAATGACCGACGTAGCCTTGATATTGGACAACGGATCCGGCTTGTGTAAGGCGGGCTTTGCCGGTGACGATGCACCCTGTGCCGTATTCCCATCGATTGTCGGCCGGCCACGTCACCAGGGCGTGATGATTGCAATGGGCCAGAAGGAGTCGTATGTGGGCGACGAGGCGCAGTCCAAGCGCGGCATCCTCACCCTCAAGTATCCCATCGAGCACGGGGTTGTGACCAACTGGGATGATATGGAGAAGATCTGGGATCACACCTTCAGCAGTGTGCTGCGCGTGGCCCCCGAAGAGCACCCCATAATGCTGACAGAGGCGCCGCTGAACCCGAAGGGCAATCGCGAGAAGATGACTCAGATCATGTTCGAGAGCTTCGATGTACCGGCCATGTATGTGGCCATTCAAGCTGTGCTCTCCCTGTACGCCTCTGGACGTACCACTGGCATCATCTTGGACTCCGGGGACGGGGCCACGCACACCGTGCCCATCTATGAAGGCTTCTCCTTGCCCCATGCCATCTTAAGACTGAATTTGGCTGGGCGGGACTTGACCGAGAACCTCATGAAGATCCTGACGGAGCGCGGTTACTCCTTCACCACCACCGCCGAACGTGAGATTGTGCGTGATATTAAGGAGAAGCTGTGCTATGTTGCCCAGGACTTTGAGCAGGAGCTGACCACCGCCGCAGCTTCTGGTTCGTCCCTGGAGAAATCATATGAGCTGCCCGATGGGCAGGTCATCAACATCGAGACTGAGCGTTTCCGCTGTCCCGAGGCGCTCTTCAAGCCCTCGATTCTGGGCATGGATACGTGTGGCATCCACGAAACCACTTACAATTCCATCATGAAGTGCGATGTGGACATACGCAAGGATCTGTATGGAAATACGGTGTTATCTGGTGGCACCACCATGTTCCCGGGCATGGCACAGCGCATGCACAAGGAGATCACCGCCCTGGCCCCGGCCACCAGAAAGATCCGGATTGTGGGGCCGCCGGAGCGCAAGTACTGCGTATGGATCGGTGGCGCCATATTGGCCTCCCTCTCCACATTCCAGCAGATGTGGATCTCGAAGCTGGAATACGAAGAGATCGGTCCCTCTATCGTGCACCGCAAGTGCTTTTGAGTGCTATAAGCTATAAATAGGTTTTTGTTTTTAGTTTTATTCAAATTTAAGTTCGCAATCGCATTAAAATTTATTAAATGGATTGATAAATAAATATTTTTGGAAATTTGTGTTAATATCTATTGAATTTATACAATCTATAGCAAGTAAGTACTTTAAAGTTTATTAAATTAATAATAAAATAATTTAAATCAATTGAACTTGTAGAAAAGAGCAAAAAGAACATAAACTGTATTTTAAAATAGATTTTGTAACCCAATCTAAGTGAATAACAACCAAGTGTGTAGACACAACAAACAACCCATTTTAGTCTACAGTGTGTCTGACTTGATTCGATCTCTCACACTTTTTGGTGACTCATTCACCTTGTTTTGCTATTTTTTCTATTTATTTACACTCTTAGTTATTTCATTAGCAACGTGATGTTGAGGTATTGCCGCCGATTAGTTCGCTGATCAGGCATTAATGTTCTGACAATGAGTTGTTGTGATTCAAGATTATCGCATTCAATTGTTCAAATGGTTAATCTACTCACTTGGGGGGAGCTATAAACTGATAGGGGAAACCAAGCTAACCAATTGTATTTTCTATATAATTCTAATTTTAGTTTAGGACTTTGCTTTAAGAGATTTCATAATAGTTAGGTTTGATTTACGTTTTCTCTTGCAAAATCCAAAAGATAATAAGAAATTAGTTATGTGTCATGCTTTCAATTTATTAACAGAATATGAGTTCGATTTATACATAAAAATAAATCTTTATAGGGACTTCGGTGTTTTTTCTTTTAATATCGAAACAAAGAACAAAAAACAATACAAATTAATCAACAAATCTCTTAAGAAGTTATAACACAGCATTGTCTTTTGCATTTCACCAATAATCGTATATACTTTAGCCCATTTTTTCAAGTCAACTTATTTATCTAAAATGTCATCTGCTATTTGCCTTATACGCTGCCAACTTTGGGGCTTATCTTCACTTAAATCCCTTAGATCTCAGCGCCAGAAATAATGATGAATGTTCGCCCAAGTCTCGTCTGTGGTTAATGCAATTTTTTGTTTTCCTGTCACTTCTGCCGCTGCTGTCGCTGCTGCAGATAAAACTTTTATAATGCGCCCAACTTTCGGGCGAACTGTGTGTTACCTTCCACGGCATACTGTGTGCGGCTTCAGCCGGATCCGGCAGCCTTGGGGCGACGTGTGCAAGTAATTGTGGCAAAAAGCAAAGGCGCCGCAATAATCAACGACAGCAGGATATCGTCAAGCGTTGACGCTGCCACTGCTGCTGCCACTGCCGCTGCCAAAGTCGCCGTCGCCAGCTGGCTTTTAACTCATTTTCTGATTAAAATCAGGGCCATTAAGCGTGCCAGCCCGAATCGGACTAAACTTTTTTAATGGCCCTGACAATAGTTGCCAGCTCCGGCTCCCCTTTCCATTTCGGATCCTGCAGTGGTGCGGCCGCAAAAGGACGCGCGCGAAAATTGGCGCCTGCAACGAACGACGCTGGTCACGACACGACAGGGTGCAGGATTCGGTGTAAAATTAAATTAAAACTGACAAGGGAGAACGAGTTGTGCACAGTGAGAAATAATCACCCCACCGGTGTGCTATCAGCAAAATTAACATTCTCAGCATATCGCTAGCTGATAAATATAAATACTATAAATGTTAGCAACTGAAAGATACTAAAGTGACAACAAGCATGACCTGGGCTAAGTTAAAAAATCACGCGATAAACTCACATACATGTGATTACTATTTTGTATATATTATTATTGTATTTAATATATTTGTGTTGGCTTCGATAAGGTGTTTACTTTTCAACGGACAGTTGGCATTAGCTATATTTAAATATTACGCGATTAATTAGTATCACACAGCATGGCTTTCGATATAAAATATTTATCATTTTATCAGTGATATTGAATACTTTATAAATTTATTATCGAAATTAGTAGGGGGTTTTTATAAACACTTTCTGAAGTTAATAAGGAAATGAGTTAAGAGGTTATGACACTATATTGTTGTTTTCATTTCACCAAGACAAAGAAAAGGAATACATTTTGGGGTTACAACACTGCATTCCAATTAGTATTTTCCCAAGCAGGTTGTAGTATTGTTGTTATTTTTGAATACATTTTTCGGATAAAGTTATACTAGAATGCACTGACATGTGCTGCCTGTAAAATAAAAAGAAATATCGAATAATTAGCTAAAAATTAATACAGCTCTGGTTTTCTCTCCGTGTGGTGTAAAAAGCAAGTCGAAAACTGTGAAAATATTTGCGAGCCTTCCAGAAGAAGCAGGACCAGATGGGCGATAGTGGGAATAACAGCAGGTTGGATGTGAATAAAGATGGGGCTGAAGATGGGGATCAGGAACGAGAGCGGGAGTGGGAGCTGAGGGAAGACTCTCAGCGCCAGCTGTCAGCGGCTGCCAGAGCAACGATGTCAATTAGTTTTTGAAACGATGCTGACCTCCTTGGGCTGACTTTGGCCCCCCGCTTTACACCCGCCCACCTCCTCGTCCATGTTCTGTTGGCCAAGTCAAGTTGGCTTTAAGTTAATTGCACAAGATTTCACTTTGCACTTGCAACGCTGCCTCTGCCGCTGCTGCTGCTTCCGCTTCCCTTCCGCGGAGCAACCCTTTCGCTGCCGTTTTTTAATCAAGTTAAAAGTTATTTTTAAATGGAGTGCGAGCGGAATGGAAATATCACAAAGGGCTGCGTTTCTGCGGCTGGTAAAAAATATTTATATACTGATTATTTCATGTGGCATTCGAGGCCAAATTGGTTTTGCCATTCGACTGGCCCCGCCTCATTAATGCATGCAGACGGGTGTGTATTTTTAACTGTTTTCGTCACATTTAATTTGTGCGAAATTCATATGCCAAGCGGGGGTTTCTTTTCTGCGGTTTTTTTTTTTTTGTTTTCATTCGCAGTCGATCGAATTAATTACGGACGGGTCGTCCTGTATTTATCTATCAATTCAATTTATTATATGAAAAGTATTTGATATTCGTACGCTTGGCGGGAGACTTTACTGAAGTTTCTTTTTCAATTTATTAATGAAACATCACAATGGTTGGGGAAGCCAGAATAATATTTTTAATGATTTTAGTTAAGTACTGCTGGCATAAAAATGGATAAATATTTTTATTATAAATTAATTTGCATTATATAAAAATAAGATCTGTAAAGACACTGTATTTTTCTTACTAAAATGGTTAATTAAATTAAAATGGATTAAATCCATATTAGGTAAGAAATAAATAAATGA
>JAEIIG010038104.1:0-12952 GCA_018904695.1 Drosophila parvula | reverse complement strand
CTGTCAAAAACATTTTAACATTTCAAATGAAACATCGATACTGAATATATTTTTTTATTCTATCAATCAGACATAACTGCTGTGGCACTTTGAATGTGTTTTCCATTAAACAGAACAAGGACATATGAATTTAAGGATATTTTTAAGGGAAACTTGTACATTTCTGTGCCTTAAATATCAGTATCAAGATAATTTAGTTAAAAAGTAGTAGCTACTTTCAGGTGTTAGTTATTTACTACATTATTAAATAAATAAATGCTGTAAAATATAGAAATTCAGTTTAGTAAATTACAGGCACCAAATGAAGTGATTTCAAACCATAAATTAAATATATTTCTATGATTAAAATGGTTTCTATGTATTTTTTTCTCTATGTGCCCCGCGTCAGAAAAGTTCAGTTCCTAAGCCCTGTGTATTTGTGTGAGAGTTCGTAATTTCTCGTTTAGATTTGCCCTCGGTGCGGCAAGTTATAGGGTGGGGAAATAATGTGGCTGAAATACAGGACTCTTGGCTGCATTCGCCAGTGTGTTTTCGAAAGTTTTTACGATTGTTTATTAAGGAACTAAGCGCACTTAATAAGATTATGGACAGGGCGTGGTCATGCTACTACCACCAGTAGTACAGTGGCCGTAAAAATGCTCTGCCCGTCCGCAAACAATTCAAATTAAACTGAACAGAGACCCGAACTGAACTGAACTGAACTGAGCCGAGGACGCGGATGTGGATGTGGACGTGGACGTGGTCGAGGACAAGGACTGACGGACATTCCCTGCGTTTCGCTCGCTACGAGTTTGGCTTTTGCATTTGCCGCTGACAGCAGCAGAAGCAACCGCCGTCGCCGCCGACGAGAATTGTGTCCGCAACATAAAAAACATAGTTTACTATATACTATATATGTATATATATAGGGAAAAGGGAGTGTGGTGTGCAGCTGAAGAAGCTGCACTGCATTGTGAAAGTGGAATTTGCTTTAAAATAATAATATTGCATAACTGCAGGCGCTGCGCGCTTTCCAGTCAAAGCAAAGCATAAGGAGCCCGAGACGAGCCGCTGAAAGAATGAGCGAAATAATGTGCTTCCCCCCAAAAATGTTTGGCCAGTAGCAGCGCCATTAAAGCACTTTTATGGTTACGGATAGTAAATATTAATCAAGGAAACTCTCTCTCTTCGGCCATGCCAAATGGAAAATTCCGAATGCGATGAGTAAAACACTTTCATGGCAGGCAACATTTTTCCGTTTTCAGTTTCAATTTAAATTTCATTGGAAATTAAATCAATATCACACGAAAAGCAAGAAGGGAATTTCCACCTGCCTGTATGGCATTCCCATTTTAATCATCTTATGGATATGTCAGCCACTTGTCGAAATGTTAATATGGTTTGCTTCTCCCAACTAAAAAGCACTTAAACCGCAAAAATATGTTAATCCTGTTGGAAAAGCACTACTCGGTGTCGAGGCGCATCTGAGGCGATTACGATTAGAAGGACTCTCCCTTTGCCAAAGGGATCATTATCATCATCCTGTGTGTAAGGCGACGAAGAAATAACAGCTGCAATGGCCTGCTCTGAACTAAAATAGTGTGAATTCAGCAAAAGCAAAAGCAGCAGCACAAGCACAAGCACAGGCGAAAGCAAAAGCAAAAGCATCTCTCGGTTGTGCCGTGTGTGTGTGTGTGTGGAAGAGGGAATTTTAATTGTGTCGAAGGATGTGTCGCGACGGATTCCTGCCTGACTCTCGAGGACGAATGCATTCCCCTGCATCATTTTCAACATTTAATCGGATTACGGCATTGAGTCGTCCTTGGGCAAACACATTTACGGTATGCCGTAGATATTTAAGACAGATTTAATAATATTAAGTGACGTCTGTTGTTGTCTTGACAGACGGCAATCGTTTCGCCAAACCGTTGCGGTGTCCACCAGAAACCGTGGCAATTAATTGCTTGCCACACTTACTGCCTCCTCCGCATCCCCGCCCCCCGTTACAGTTACAGCTATATAGTTACAGTTACAGTTACGGCCACGGTTACGGTTACAGTCAACGCAGATATATAACCAACCAGACTCTGACCAAAGTGCGTGGGCGTGCGTTTAATGTCACTTTGATTTTCACACCAGCAGGCGTCCTGGATCTCTTCCCCTCTCCCTCTCTATCTCTATCCCTATTTTCCCCGCCCCCATTTTCCCTCTTGGAGCTATTAGAGGGCGTGGCTCTGCCAAGGGCGGACTTAATTACGCACGTATGCCTCTTTAAATTGGGTTTGCGTTGGGCTACGGTCTCTGGGAATGTTAGTTTTATGTTAATTAAGTATTGTTTATGTCAATTAGGGCAAGCGGAATCGAAGCGAGGGTCATAGGAAAGGGAAGCGGGTGCAAATTGTATTAACTTGGCCGGAAAAGAAAACGGGAAATTAATGCCAGCTCCAACTAGGTGGCAAACAGACGTCTTAATAGGGTCATATTGGTTAGGGGCGCTTCAGAGATCCCAAATATGCAATTAAGATAAGCTAAATCATGGTTAAGGCAAGGAAAGTGGATATATAGTTAGGGGGTTATGTTCCGGCAAGACCTTAACTTGAGGTTAAAGGGGTTTTATAAAAGAAAATATACAAAAATATGCAAGAAAGCTGTAGAATCAAGTGAGAAGCTGGATAGAAGAAGGCAACGAAGTAAACATAGAATTAACATGAGGTAGCATACCTTAAGCCCACCTTTCAATTGATTTCAAATCCACAGTAAGTTCTCTATGAAAAAAAAACGACAAAAAAAAATATGTTACTATCCCCAAGTTGTTGAAAAATGTCACCAGAATAAATATAAGTTCCCTATTCAAGGAAGCTCAGCTCAAAACAGAAAATAAATAACAACTTTGCCACCTAAAAATATAAGCATCTGTTTATTTATAAAAAAAAGAAAAATTGTGTTGCGGGCAAAGATGGCTCCTTGAGTAAGTCTTAGTTCACCTTTCACCCGGTTCATGCCAACATTGTTGGATCCTGTTTCGGATTACTGAGCATATCACAGTTGAGCCTCTGACCCGAACACGATTTTGAAATTAAATCCAGACCGCCGCCCCTGCAATCGTCTGTTGTGGGCTCGTCTAGGTGGAGGCTCTCCACTCGCCAGTGAATCCATCTTGCAAAAATTTGTGTGACACACAAGAAGCCGAAAGAGAAGTGCCGCACAAAGGAAGGACACTCGATAGGTTCCACAGCTATGTGCGGCTCCCTTCCAGCTTCTATCAAGATTTGTCGAAGAGACACTGTGTTGCCATTGACAATGGCATATGGTTACTGGCAACAGCAGCCGGCAGACAGTGCTCCTTCTCCTATCGGGCATACAGATCCGGCACGTATATAGTATATATACTATATCTGCGTGCTTTTCATTCCACTTAAGCTCCGTTAAACATATTTAAAGTACGTGATGTTAAGTGTCTCCCGAGCATTTTCTACCCACCCCTATACCTTTTTTGCATAAGCAAATTTTAATATGTTTAACTCGTTTTTTGGTTGCGAAACGAAACTGGTGGCGTTAATTTTTAACGGGCTGCTGCTGCTGCTGGTGCTGCGGGCCGACATCAGTGTCTAGGCTCTCGCTTTGGCTGGCATCGTACATAAATGTCAAGCCGGCGCGCTCATCCATCAATGAGCCCTGAAAAATTAACACTGTGAGTGACAGTGGCAAAGGACTTTCGCAGGATCCCTTTCGGGAATGGGTAGTGGGTCGTGGGAAGTGGCTGCGGCCTGTCGCTTTAAATTATGCAAAACGTTACAATTCCTCGGCTCGTGGCCTGCCAAAGGTATTGCCGAATGATGAATGGTGTGTGTGTTTGTGTGTCCAAAGAGTTTATGCGGAGCTGGGAATTTGCGAGGGCAGTTTCATAGATTAAATTTGATTATGGCTACATTACCCGACAACGGCGAGTCCGCTACGTGATCGACTTACGGACTTACAACGGCCATCGACTGAGGGCCATAAAGCCATTCCGCAATTCGGAATGGCCAGCGAGCAACTAAAAGGATTATCGTTTTAAAAATGCATGAGAAAGTTTCGGTTTCGGTTTCGGTTTCGTTTAGGCTCTCGATGGGACGATTAAAAACGAGTGTTCTCCCCCCTTTACATGTCAGAACCTAACTGAATTAATTATGTGTTTGAAAAGGGATTAAAAAACTAGACAGTATGATATTAAAACGGTGAGATGGTGTGACAAGATATTAGTTTACTAAATGGTTGCTTAAGTTTAAGCCAGATTTTATAATTAAAGGCATTCTAAGAACCTCTATGAATTTATTTAATTATTTATCTGTACAACATATAAGCTAATTGCATTTAAATTAATGAAAAAAAAAGGCCAAAACTGTAAAAAGTAAAGTTAAAGGCGAACTACCAGTTAGATAGCATACTCTGCGGCTTTTTGGTAAGCGATTGTAAAATCTCTCGAGCTATTTCTTCTTGCCACAAACTTTTTAACAACTTAAATGCATTTATTTAATATTTCATCTATAGAAAGTATGAATTAAAGTTTATATCAAGTCTTCAGAGCTATTAGATTGGGAGTAAAAGTGCCTTGCAATATGCAAAAATATATGAGACCACCATTTGATGTTTAAAAGGCCAACTCCAAACTTTATAACATGGTTAAGGCACTTTGTTAAGTGATTTTTAAATCTCTAGAGCTGTTTCTCTTCAACACAAACATTTTGGAAGTTTATGAAACCCCTAAAGAGTTGAAAAACTCTTTAAGAACCAGTAAAGCAATCTCGATGACTCATTAATTAGTGCTTGACTCGACTCAATTAGGGAAATTTACGGCGCTTTTCCTTCATTTGCTACGATTTTAGACTTTTTCAATTCGCTTTTACTACCTCCTTTTCTCTCTTTCGAAGCTTTTCTCCATTAAAACACGAAATCACTTAGTCCACTCTATCTGCACATGGCACTGACACCATACAAACATCCTTAAATGAAGACACCAACCCTCACGAGACCCCCAGCCCCTCACAGCTTGCTAATACGTTTTTTATGAATTTCTCTCTTCTCTACTTCTAGTTGTGCTTTTGTATTTGCCAATTTTAATGAGTGTAGCAAATCAAAAACCAAAACCCATAAGAACAGAAACAGAAACCAGAAACTTTAGTGAAAACAACATCAACAACAAAAAAACACCACAAAACTACAACAACAGAGCATTTTGTACAACAACAAGCAGCTAGCACCATTATCATCAGCTATAAAGACTCATTTGAATTGCAATAAATAAAAAAAGAAGAACAGCAAGCACGTACACACAATGTGACAATAAAACAGGCAGCGCAACAGTAGCATCTAAAAAGCCAAAAAGGAATTTAATTGCACGCACTAGAGAGAGAAGAAACAGGATCTCTTGCGGTGTTAGCCATAAATGAAATCCGAAATAGCCAAGAAAACACAGCAGGAGATAAAACAGTGATAAAAACGAAAAAAACAAAACAAAAACGCACAAGAAAACCCCAAAAAGAGAGAGAGAATCCCAAAAAAGCAGCACCCCTTGTCTTGCCGAATGTCCTTGCACCTTTAAGCTCTCAGTGTCTGTCTACCGTGTTCACATATGTGTGTGTATCACTACCATCACCAATACCTTATTACCCCCTCATCCGAACCACGATCGGTGTGTGTGCGTGTGTATATGTGTGTTTAGCACCCACCTAGAGCACCAAGTTAAGAAATCAAGCAACAAGATTCAAGCACCCTCACAATAAACTAAAGAAAAAAACCACCAATAATTAAAAAGCAACAAACAAAACGAAACGAAAGATAATTCGCGTGAAGCCACCACCAAAAAATAAAAAACCAGAGCAGCCAGCCAGCTGAACCACCGATCTGATTATACCGATCACACTCTCTGTGAAGTCTCCCTGGGGCTGACAGGTCAGAGTGAATCACCCTAGAACCACAACCTTATTGCCTAGCCTAGCCTAGCCCAGTCTAGCCTCCTGGTAGCTCCCGCTAGCTCCGATCCCCGATTGATCCACACCACCTAATCACATACCAGCACCACAATTGCACATTACTACCATAGATACCCCCGGCAGTACTACTACCGCATGGAGCGCGGCACCAGCGGTGGTCAGCAGCAGCAGCATCAGTCGTCGTCGCACCACCAACAGCAGCAGCAGTCGCACCATCAACAGCAGCAGTCGTCGTCGCACCACCATCAGCAACAACAGTCGCGACACCATCAGCATGTGGTTGCCGTTCATAGCTTTGATCCATATCTGACTGCCGGCGGGGCGGACGAGGAGCATACATCGGGCACCTCGTCCTTTGACAATCCCGCCACGAAAAAGAAACCGCCCAAGCTGAAGCCCATCCACCGATCCCTGTCCATGGCCATCGATAATTATGCACCGACGTCGTCTTTGGGTGAACTCGATTATGACATGGAAATGGGCATGGAGATGGGCATGGACATGGACCTGGACGTCGAATTGGATATGGAGGGCGAGGGGATTGTCATCAGTGAGAAGCCGCTGATCCACCGCTCGGCCTCGCCCCTGCCCCATTCCCGATCCGGCGCCCTACCCCCGCAGACCCTAGCAATCCCAGCACATCAGCAACAGCAACAGTCCTCCCATCCTAGCCTGCAGCGTGGCGGCAGTGGTAGTGTGTCGCCAGCGCTTTCAGCCCGCCAGCAACACCATCACTTACTCCAACAACAACAAGTAGTACAACAACAACAACAACAACACCAACTTCAACAACACCAACAACTTCAACAACAACAACACCAACAGCCACACCAACAACAGCTGCATTTGCACACTTTTCAGCAACTGGCCGCACAGGCCGCTGCTGCACGGCATCCGCACCAGCAGCATACACTAACGCACCGCCAACAACAACAACAACAACAATTACAACAACAACATCCGCATCCGCATCAGCTTCAACATCCGCAACATCCGCATGCGCACCCGAAGAGCTCACCAACCTCACACGCAGTTAGCCCGGTGCTGGGCCAACAACACCGCCAGCAACCGGACATTTATCTGGTCAGCAGCAGCAGCAGCCTGGGCGATGGTGTCGGTGTGGCCAGTCTGGGATTGGGCATGGGGATGGGCATGGGCATGGGCATGGGACGATCGTTGGGCGGGAGCACATCGCCCATACAATTCATCGATGTGGACGATGTTGTGCCCGGCCAAACAACGGTCGCCTCTCAGCGCGCCCCCATGCACACGCATCCGCTGAAGAAGAACCTGTTCCGGCGCTCCGACACCATTGACGTCCATCCGTCTACCAATTTTCAGATGAAGAAAACGCATTCCTTCCACGCGCAACAGGATCCCGCCGCCCTGGACCAAATACAGCTGGCCGTTGCCGCCGGCTCGGGTGCATCCAGTCGACGCACGAGCTCAGTGCGTGGCAACTTCCTAATGCCAGGACCACCCGCCGGTGCCAAGGAGATTTCACGTTCGCCCTCGCCCAGCCGTCGAGGCTGTCGCTCGCATCGATCCTTCAACGATCCCGGCCGGAGGCCCAGTGTCAAGCCCGATTCGGTGGTGGAGTCACAGATACGGCATCCATCCCTCAATGACGACCTGATGGAGCCGATGAACGGACGGAATCTGTTTGGGGCGCCCACCAATCTGTCGCTGGAGAACGAGCTGTTCGTGGACACGCGCTCGCGGAGCAATAGTCACACCAAGATGGAGGAGCTCGGCCTGGCGGAGATCACCGCCGCCGCTGTGGCCGTTCAGCGACTGCGCAAGCACTCCGGTGCCGGATCCTTTGAGGATACGGCCGCCGGTCATAGTGCCACTCATCCCCCTTCAGCAGCGAATAGCGTTAAGCAGAAGCGGGAATCGCATCATCCCCACACCCGCCAGCAAAGTACCCACAGCCTGGAGCTAGACGGACGACCCTCGACCTCTGCGGCAGCAGCAGCAGCAGCGGCAGCGGCTGCAGCCGGCGGCGGTCACGGCCTGCAGCTACACAGTGCGGCGGCGGCGGCCAGTGCGGCGTACCACTTCAAGCGGGGCGCCCAGCACGGTCGATCGCTCTACCTGTCGCCCAGCAACCTGGAGGAGATGGCCGTCCACCGGCCAGGTGTTCTGGCCGCAGCAGCCGCCTTCCAGGGCACCAATGCCAGTGCCAGCGTTAAACAGGCCAAGGCCCTGCACAGCGCCAGCGTGCGGCTGCGCAGCTATCGGGAGACCCTCAGCGCCTCTAAGAAGTCCAAGAGCTTCATCGGAGATGCCAGCGCTGGCAGCGGTCCGCAGGCGGGCGACGATTTCGAGCTGAGCTCACCCCACCGACGCAACAGTCGCCCGCTATCCACGGCCGTGCCCGGGTCCAGCATCGAGGAGATTAAGAGGAGTCCAAGGCCAATTTCCGCCTCGGCGGCAGCGGCTGCCTTCATTGAGGAGAAGCGACCCAGCTTCGAGCGGAAAACATCGCTGACCTATGACCACGAGCTGAGTGATGCCGCGTTTGCCGCCCAGGTGCTGAGACCATTTCATCACAAACTGGCCGCCGGCGGAAGGAAGGGCTCCGTGACCGGGGGCTCGCACAAGCTGAAGAAGAAGTCGCTCAGCGATGAGACGGACGAGGACGAGGCGGCGGACCGCAAGCGCAAGCGCATCGTGTGCATCGTCCTGTCCACGGTGCTGTTGTGCCTGGTGTGCGCCAGCGTGTTCGTGCTGACCATCACGCTGACCTCCAGCTCGGGCCAGGCCGGAAAGAAGGCGCACTCGTTCAGCAGGGACACCCCCGTTCACTGGACGGGCATGCGACCATCATGAACTCGAACGCACAGGCTGTGCTCTGGCCAATTCACCACCACCACCTACCTGCCCGCTTTGGACTATTCGATTTCGTTAAGGTTTTCGTTTTCGCTTCCGCTTCCGCTTTCGCCTTTGCCTTCGCCTTCGCTTCGACTGTATTCTTTCGTTCCGCTCAACGTTTTGCTTCCTCTGCGTCTGCCACCGGTACTCGACGGTCCTGGTACGGGTTCCTGGTTCTGCCGAACCGCCCATCTGATGTTCTGCCACCAAGGAGGAGAAGGAACAGGAAAAGGAGCAACTACTATCGATGAGTCTGTAAGTAGGCAAGGCCTTGTGTGTTGCTCTCCCAAGACAGAGATGGAAGCGCCCTAACCAATATTGGTTTTCATAATTTGCCACAGAAAGTACCGAGCTATAATTACAGTTTTAGGTTTACAGATATGTTTAAAGTTAATCAAGAAATCGATCATAAACTACAGATATTGATTTAAAGTGCTATGGCGCCCAACGTGGGGCAGAGCTCAAAGCGACAGAAACTACAGAAAACATCCCGAAAATCAAATTAAAAATCCCATCAACAATCGTTATTCTCTGCTGAATGCATCCATTTATTTGTTAACAACTACAATCAATTATTTCTATAAATACTTAAGTTTGTAATCTGTAGGAAAGTGAAATGAGTTTCTTTCAAGCAGCCTTCCATCTCTGTCCCCTCCCAACAGCATGCAAATCAATGAACGAGGTCAGCTCGGACCCATTATCGGGCTTAAAGCACGTAACGAAAGCAACTACAGTCAGTGGGGCAATATTGCCATATGTCCTTACAGACCATAAAACTGTGCAAATACAAATATGTATGTCAGCAGGCGCCCCCGCATCCTTTTCCCCAAAACACCAACGTCCCAACGACCCATTCCCCCAAACAAAGCAAACAAAACAAACATGTGGAGCTCCCTGTGTGTGTGTGTGGCTGGCAAGGAATTTTCAAATATTGAGCTGGCAAAAGCTCAGCAAAATCTCGAGCATTACATAACTGACTAACTGACTAACCTGCCAGGCAAACACGCACACGGCCATAAAAAATGATGCTGTACTTACTTACCATGACTTTAATGACTTTGACTGCATCAGGAGCCGTCGTCGTCGTAGTCGTCGTTGCCGCCATAGCCGCAGCATCTTCTTGCCGCAAAGCCAAACTAATCAGCACGTGTGTGCGTGCCACTGTGTGTGAGTGTGAGTGTTATTTAGCCGAGCACAAACAATGCTTAACCGACTCTCGGTGGGTGGGCCGGGCAGTGGGCGATGGTAAGGTAGTCACCAACTGACCGACAGACTGGCAGACAGACAGACTAGCAGCCTGCGAAGACCTTTCCTTGGTTATCCTGCTCTTTTTTTATACTCTCGCTTAATAGTTTTGTTTGTTAACGTGTGTGTGTGTGTGTGCAGCATCATTACGGCACGGTACGCCTGGTTTCCTTTTTTATTATGTGTGCGTGTGCCCACAGACAGGAGGTGCCTCCTGGCACACACACAGTCTTAATTCAACGTTGACGACATGGAAACTAGGTTACTTTTTCAACTGCGCCTCAACCGGAGCCTCGGCCCGGAAAATGGGAAAGTGCAGCAGCAGCGAACTAGCAACAACAACATAAAAAAAAATAAACTAACAACAATTGTTTATTATAAGGCAGAAGCACAAGCACAGTAGCAGAAGCAGAAGCAAAAGCAGTAGCTGTAGTAGCAACTCATGCTCAGTTGGTTTTCGATGGCCTTGCGCTGCCAAAACCGAGAGTGGGAGTCCCGTGTGACCGCTAAAGTCCCCAAATTGCCAGCCAGCCCATTACATATATAAAAAAAGAAAGCAATGCGACGAAATTGACAGTTCACTGAAGACAGAACTTAGAGGTCAGAGGGAAACTACATACATAGCAAGAAAGTTGCTTCTTATCGTCCCTTATCGCAAAAGTTGAACACAAAAAACTTTAAAGGAAACCATACAGGAGGAAAGGAGTGGTGATTTGTATCCTTGGGATACATGTCTCAATAGAGCGGTTAACTTGGAGTTGGATGGGCAATGCCACTTGAAAACTTATTGCAGACCATATATCCATTATAGCTAGCTTCACCTATAAAGCGTAGAGGAAACCACTTTTATATTAGCTCAGCTCTCCCTCCATCACAGCGGACCACAATGAATGTTAAATTATTTGCACTTGACGTCCTTCCTGTTGTAATATTCGTAATTGAAAGCAATGACGGGCGAGTTGTTTCAACAAGCTCTTCATTAACGATGGCGCTCAAATCTGTTGCATGTTGCATGCTTCCCCATCATCATCATGCTCTAGTTAAACCTCAAAAAAAAAAAAAAAAAAGAGAAGGAAAACTAATGCCACTGGCACACAACCAGACTGGGGAAGCAACAAAAGTGCATCAATAAATTCAATTTAAAGGTACAATAGATGCCAAACAATCCCTGGGGCCCAGGACGAGTCCCATTCCCAGTCCACAGTCCCGGCCTGCTAATTAGGCGTCGGTCTCCATCCGTCAGGCAAACTGGCGTGACGGCTGGCCTAGGCCAGGGAGAACCTGTGGGTGCTGGGGAGCGGGGGCCCTTTTGCTTTCAGCACCACATTTATAATTAAACAACATGAAAGACAAAGCGACCGGCAGACAGAGCTGGCTGAACTGAATGGAGGGAAGGACGAGGAAAGGGATGAGGTACAAGGGCCGTGGCCGAGGGACGTGCAACAAAGGACACGGGGGCGGGCGTGAGGCACGACTCAAAGTTGCTCGGCAGCATTTATGAGCGCCCATAATGGCTGTTAACAATTTAACTTGTTTACCGGTGGGAAAGTTATATGTTAATTGGTCTCGTATAGCACACAGGCACAGGCACAGGCACGCGAGCTGCTCCAGGAACTGGGCACGCACATGGCCTGCCCACGTCCTTAAGGACAGGTGGAATGATCAACTAGACGATGTCCTGTAACAGGTTATAGGCTTGAAGTGGGAGTACGGGATGAAGCTAAGCTAAAGGAAGCCAGGAAATGTCTAAACATAAAGAGTTTACATATTTTATACACAGAAAATAATAGTTTTAAAATCTGTATAGGTTTTAGTAAGGAAAATATACAAATTTATATAAAAATAAAGGTTTAATTAGTTGCCACAAAACAAGTTACTTTAACAGAAGCCTCCTTAAGTCATAATATAAATCTATCTTAGTTTGTATCTCAACACAAAGACCACCTAGAACTTAAGCTCCTGTCCAGCTGGCCATAATTCCCCCAAGTAGCTCTACTTATTCCCCCAGGGCAACACAGTCTCTTCACATGCTCAAAGGATTATTAATCCTGCAAATAAATATTAGCAGCATCACACCCTCACAGCCAATGGAGGAGAGGCCTTCTGCTGAGTAGCTCCCAGTTACTTGCCACAGTAGCAACAAAGGCAGCAGCCGCAAACAGCACTTGGCCAAGTGAATAATGGCAGGGCATCGTCACCTGTTCGGGGCAGGCATCTCCTCATCCTCCACTTCGTTCTGGCCTGGTCCACTTGGGCATTAACACGTTGCGATTACGCCTCATAGACCATGCAAAGCCACGAGCTGGGAGACGGGCGAATGTGTCCAGGCACTCGCTCCACTCCTACTTATTATGTGGCCTCTGCCCCATATATGCATATACTCGTACATAAATATGTGTGTGTGTGATGCAGCAGCAGCAGCTGCAGCATCAGCAACGATGTGTGATGTTGCATCGTGGTTGCCACTTGCAACTCACTGGCTGCGGGCTGGAAATGGGATTACTAATTTTTGCAATTAAATGAGAGCGTAAAAAGGGGGGAAAATTACTTAAATTCTTGCTCTAGCCTTGCAACAGAGGCAGCAGCAGCAACAGTGGATGCTTTTTGTTTGGTCCGTTTGGTGGCCATTTGGGGCAAGAATTTTTTAATTAAATTTCCTGGGCGTACGCATTCTGAACGTTATATCAGGCCAGGCGCTAGCCTCGGCTCTCCTCTGAATTAGCAGCTTTTTTTTCGGGCAAATCAATCAAATTACGGAAACACACACACACAATAAATGGCTTTAACACAACAAAGGACTTAAACATATTAAGTGAGCAACAGTTTCGCATGCGAATAAACAATCAAACCTGGTCAGAGCCATATATCCGTCCGTATCC
>JAEIIG010038102.1:0-12953 GCA_018904695.1 Drosophila parvula | reverse complement strand
GCATCCGTGTATGTGAATACATGAACACGCACACATACAAAGGCCACTTCAAGCACAGAACAACCTTTTTTGAGATGCGCCTCTTTGCGACTGAAATGATCTGAGCGGCCGACGAGAGCGAGAGCGTAAAGAGAGAGCAAAATTGCCGAGCTTAGTCGAAGCTGCGGGGCCTGTCGCATACGGCTGCCTGGAGCCTTGTCGCTAAGAAATGCTTGTGTCCATTTTCGTTGTATGAAATGACTAGTCTATATGCTGTATGGTTGGTGGCGAGACCTACTGAATTCGCTAGGCGTGCACCATAGGGTTGCCAGGAGGTTAGATTTTCTGGGATCAATCTTAAAGGTAGTAGCAGGAACACCGGATGCCGGTGATATGGAGAAGACAAGATTTACGGAGATGCAGCTAATAAACGCAAACAACAGACAAGTCGAGATTAACACTAAAGTTTAAGATAAAATCAATCAATTGACCGCCACAGTAAATCAAATCCTCAGGGTTACAAAGAATTCACAAGTCGACACAGGCTATTTATATGAAACCCTCCTTGCCAGAAATAGAATGCTAATGATGGAATTACAGAACCTTATCGTTATGGTATATCCCATAAGGGATCTTTTGTCCGTAGCGTCCATTAAAATTTTACAATCTGCCAATTCCTTACATTTCATAGTTAAGTTTCCAAAGGTAAAGTTTGCCTGTAAGAAAATCACAATATTACCTGTCACTCACCATAATATCATATTATGCTGCCGATACCGAACAATGTTGTGGCAACATGTAGTGGAGAAGTCCACGCTGTTAAGGATTGTACCGTGTCGCCGGGAGGTACGTTTTGCCAAATATCATCAGACAGCTCTTGCGCCAAAGAACTCCTTGCAGGTGTTTTGGCGCACTACGAGACCTAACCGACCGACTTACAACCCATAACCCGAGTCGATGAAGAAATAAGCATTGTCAACGACCAAACGGCCAAAGTCCAACTTGACAACGGTGTTGAGGTCTGCGTGCACGGTACCACCAACCATAGAGCATATAGACTAGTCATTTCATACAACGAAAATGAACATAAAAATTGTTCAGCGACAGGCCCCAGAGCTTCGGCTAAGCTCGGCAATTTTTCTCTCTCTCTTTACGCTCTCGCTTTCATCGACCGATAAAAGTGTAAGCAAATAATGTAAACAAAACAAAAGCTAAACATGTATTGATCAGCTTTTTTCCTTTCTGGCCGCTCTCCTAAAAATCAAACATCGGTTGGGTATGAAGGCACTCTCCGCTCGTAGAACAACAACAACAGATGATTTGGTTTCAACTTTTCTGAACCACCTAAAAGTTAGTGTTTTAGTGACGCCGATAGAAAAATGCCCTGTTCCCATTTCAGAAGATTAATTTTTATCTATTTGTTTAAAGATATATATGCAAAAAATGTCACTCTTGTCCCACATTCGTATTTCTGAACAAATAAAAAAACTATGCTGAAATATAAAAAAAAATAATATAACACATAATATTAATCTTTTTACCGTTTACTATTTTACAATAGTGAATACGCCCATGGTATGAAAGTATTAAAAGTAGCAAAAACAAAATATTCTTGCTTCGAAACGAAATAACCACGCATACATGCATCCGTGTATGTGAATACATGAACATGCACACAAACAAAGTCCAATTTAAGCACAGAACAACCTTCTTTGAGATGCGCCTCTTTGCGACTGAACTGATTTGAACGGTCGATGAGAGCGAGAGCGTAAGAAGAGAGAGAAAAATTACCGAGCTTAGCCGAAGCTGCGGGGCCTGTCGCCTTCGGCTCTCTGGGGCCTGTCCCTGAACAATTTTTGTGTCCATTTTCGTTGTATGAAATGACTAGTCTATATGCTGTATGGTTGGTGACGGTACTCACCTTGTCACATGCGAAGATTGCGTGTCCATCAATAAAACCCTCTACGTCAATCATGACAAGATACAAAGAAGAACTCTAGGAGTTGCAAGCTCACCAGAGCTTAACATTACCATCAATCATGACGTAATGAGCCTCCCCTACCTTCATAGATTAAACGAACGTAATGTGGAGCTCATTCGAGAGTTCGACAAGGACATTGGGACTAATCTGAAATACCGCGCAATGCTTCAAATTCAGATTCAGCATAAACGCCTATAGGGCCGTGCCCTGTTCCCATTGGTTCCTGGTATGGTGAGTTATGCTCTTTTTGCGAGTGTCATGCTTAGGTACAGTTTTAGTTCATGTCACGCTAAATGTAGATTACAAGATCCCAAATAAATATAACTCTGGTTAACTGCAGTTGTCGCATTTATCATTCCAAACTTGACTGAGTCTCTAGGCCAGCAAGTAAAAGTCAGTTTCCCATTCGATCTATCCTTCCTATTTCGTCAAATAGGAGATCAGCTGACCAACTGGGATTCTGACTACTGCGAGGGACCCTCCCTCCAATATTCAGAAACAAACAAACGGCAGGTCGACCGACCAGGCAAAACCAGTGACAGCAGCGTGGGATCCTCTCGGCTACAACTACATACTCACACACCTTTGGTAATTTATGTATTGATCCTAATTCGGTTGCCCCGACATATATACTTCTTGCAAACCAAATAAGACTATGCTGAGGTTCAGCCCGATATCTCACAGACTGAAAGACTAGTTTGCATAGAAAAATTTCAGCCCGATAGAAACTTCAACGTAGATAGTGAAGGACAGAGAGATGAACGAATGTAGCTAGATCGACTCGGATGGTGATGCTGATCAAGAATATATATACCTTAAGACACTATTATTATATACTCTGCAATAGTATACAAATTTGTTTCATAATTCCTAAATAATGAGTTCCGAATATCCACTTTTTTGAGTTACTTACATATACTATGTTCTCCCTTTACATAACAAATTAACGGATTTTCACTAAAAATTTCATAAGATTTATCTTTTTTTTTTGTAATAGACATTTTAGACAGTGTTCCAAAAAAAAAAATTGTATTACTTTAAATCATATTACTTTAAAAATGTTGACTAATGACTACATTTAAACTTTGTCACGTTTTTAGTACAGGCTTTTTTGGAATCTTCTTAGAACTTTAGAAAAATAAAACAAATGACTATCCAAAAAATGTTCACGAAAAATTAATTATTTGCGTTGTGTAAATACTTTAGATGGAATAAAATAAATAAATAAATAAAACGTGTGTAAACCGTTTTACGCCTTAGGGGCATCTTTTAAATTTCATTTAATAACGTACAATAAACCTTTGTCTTTCTCAGTCCTGCCTTTTTTGTTTATATATAGATCAAGCTATGCAATATCATTTATTTCAACGAGTTGCAATACATAATTTAATTATTTTATTTTATTTTATTATTATTTTATTTATTTAATAATAAAATAAACTTACTGCGCTATCATTTTCTATAATACACAGGAACACAACGTCATCCCTCAGCAGTCTTACAGCAGCATGAAGCGGATATTTTGTTTTATTTTTAAGCATTTTATACAATAAAGGTCCGGACATATGCTCAAAGTCTTGCGTTGTTAAATCGTTCCAGTGTGTTGATATTATACTAGAGCAATATTCCAAAAGTGCGGTTGCAGATACCTCCTCGGCAACACAATAAAATCGTACGCAGGATCTTACACCCACTAACGTAACCAATGTCCGTTCACACAATCCCAAAAGAGATGGCAAGTCGAACCGATGTGAGGCTTTTAGTAGATCTAAAGCTAATCCGTCATGGTGTAAATCAATGAGATCAGTATAAATCCAGCGTAATAGAGCTAATATTACATCTTCTTTTAAATCACTCCAGTCAAGTTCTTGCACCTTATCCAACACATCAGCTTGCCATTTCTCCGATCGTGCATGAAGAACGATCTTATGAGCAGGATAGACTTTTGACTGTGATCGAATTTTAATATCAGAATATGTGTGAAGTCCAAATAAGGAAGAAACTGTTAATGACAATCGGGAGACAAAACTGTTGAGCTCTCCCGAGCTGTCTTCATTCGATGTTGCAATAATTTCGTTGTACTTGCGTTCTAACACCGAATAACTACGCTGTAGTTTTGAATATTCGTCTTTCAATAACACTAAATGTTTTTCCAATTTCTCAACAGCAGCGGCGTGTCTCTCACCTGAAAAAAAACGTTTCAAAATATAGTCTATATTTAATTTAATATAGTTTAAATTTATAAAAATCAGACCACTATGTACATCAAATAGCGGCCATTGGAACGGTCGGTAAAAACATAACAAAATAATATGATTTCATTCTGACTAGCGCATTTGGTAGTGGCGTTATGTTAGATCGAACTCATGCATTCGCAACATGTATTCGGTAAAATCAAGTATTCGGGAACACAAGAAACTTGACTATAAGTTCGCCCTCAATACATTAAATGTTGTGGAGCTACCAGCTGAACACAGCATAATAAACATCAAACTATATTAACTTTATAGATTTAGCAGCTCAGCTATCAATATGAATACATAAATTCGTTTGTGTGCCTGGATGGATTTATGCTAAAGTCGTCAAAACTACGAAATGGATTTTCTTTAATTGATAGAGTGAATTGAGATGAATTTTTATATGTATAATACTCGTACATGTAGAGGAACAGTGATAATAGACTATTCAAAATCCTCCATACGCTTCCACCTATCCCAAAAAGTCCCCTCTCTCAAGCACATAGAATACAGCGTAGCGTACTCTTTCGGGTGCAGAGTGATGGTCATCGGTGCTCCTCTCGGGAACAGCGCCTGCACGATGCCATCCAGGGCTTCTTGATCTGACGAAGCGGAGCTAGCTACACCATCCTGTAAGCCCCGGGTAGGGGTCCTTTTCCGCTCGTCGCATAGCCGCAGGAAACTCTCTCTCTTTGCTTCCATTATAGCCTTGTCAGGAGTATTCATAATTTATTTGATTTAGCTGGGAATATTTTAAGTTTTAGTTTGTCGAAGATTTCAGAGCGTGTTGTGAATTTTGATGTTGATGCAGTGGGGTCCATAGGTTCTTCCGGGGAATCTTCGTAGGTGATAATTTGCATGGTAACAGGATTTGGTGTTTGAAAGATTATTTTTATACTTTAGTTGTGTGCGTTGTTGTTGCTATAACTGGTGTTTGTTTTTGTGCTGGGATTTCCGCTTTCAGGGCGTATGGCATAGGTCGGTGGGAGTGATGTGTGTTGTAAATTAAGCGGACTGTCTTGTGGTCCACTCTTTGAGTTGTTTTTGATGGCAGTCAGTTCTTCTTGTTTGATGAAGGCGGGGCATAATTTGTCCATTGCAGTGTGGTGTTTGATTTCGTCATTGTCGTAATTGCAGTTGATGCAGGTTTGTGTATTGCTACATAGTTCGTCGTCTTTTGTGTGTTCCTTTTCGGAGAAACCTGCGCATATTTTTGTGTTTTTGCAATATGCAGAGGGATTTCCAAATCTAAGACAGTTAACACATCTCATTGAAGGTGGGATGTGTGGTCGTATATTGACAATTTGTCGGGTAGTGTGGTTGTTCCAAAGTTATTTTATGTTCTTATTATAAAGTATTTTGGATACTTTGTTAACATGTAAATCGTCAAGGGGTCGGTCGAATTTGAGGTCGCGACTTGGTTGATCTAATTATAGATTGTACGTTGATAAGCTGTCGCTTGGAGCGTAGGTTAGTCGCACTGGAGGGAAACTGTTCTTTTGCCTTAACTTTTTGTTTTGGTTTTTATAGCAACACCATAAGCAAAAGTAAACACGACACAAAGAGTTGGTTAAAAGTGCACTACAGATCGCGAAGCAGACGACCTTACTTCAATTAATTCATGAGGGAAAACAAAACATCTCAGTTGGAGGATCGTTACCGGTCCCGAACGAGGAGGCTCTGGCGGCCTTAGATATAAAATTATATAAGTATAGTGTAAGATGCGTGACTATAGAACATTTAATTAATTCAATCTATTTGTATATACAGATACATGGCATAACCGAAATGCGAACACTCTGGCTAAGTTGCTGAAAAATGTGCTTGTCGAAAAAATTCTGTGCAATTTTAACCTCGATACGGTGAGAGGTAAGTAGTCTCTGAATGCATTCCCTATATATATTTTTTAACAGACGGAATAAGTTTGTTGAAGAAATTAAAATAATAAAAATAATAATATATTGGCATAAATTAAATTTTAAAATAAATATGTAACCAAATTCATTATACCTCAAAAGTTAGTTAAGGAATTCAAGAGTATTTTTTCCGGAAACTTATCGAAATTCCCGAGGAAATGCGAAGTAAAAAATATCTAAGATAATATCCATTGAAAATCCCCAGTATCCCAGCCTTGACTTGAATTTTCTCGAGAGTAATACTTCCTCAATTCCTCTCTGCTTTGTCTTGAGGTTAATTAAAGATTTCTTGAGTATTCCTTGAAACTCCTTAACTTTAAGGATTGCTTCTGAAGGGTAGGTTTAAGAATTTCAACAAACGTCTGACGGCTATCACATACTAACCTAGCTTAGGTTTTCTCATTTTCTTGCTTTTTGTTATGTGTTATGTTTTGCTTTCGTGGTGTTGCGATTCGAGCCGCTGAAGACAAAACTGACTCTAACATGCTTATGGTTCTGTTGATGTCATCTTCGGTGGTTAGCTGTGGTGTAAGTTCAATGTGCGAATTTACATATTTTTTAATTTGAGCCAGTTTGTGCTGTTAGCGATTGGCTTGACGGGGTTGTCATTACTAACTGGCTGTTGGTTTAGGCTAAAGAGTACATGCGAGTGGTGCGAAAAATATTAGACGCATAACATTTGGACGAGCGAACACGAATTGAATGAACGAGAATGGTCGGCAGTATTCATATTAATTCGAATCATACAAGGCAGTCTTATCGCAACAGCAAGTGTAACAAAGAGATCGAGTGAGAAGGGTTCAGTAAGTAAAGTAACACATTCTTATTCTGTGGCTGTCCATACAAGGGAATCTCATCGCAACAGAGTAACAAAACGGAGTGTAACAAAGAGTGAGATTTTGAAGTGAAAAGGGTTCAGTATGTAAGGGACCGAATGGACATTGTGTGCCAAAAACCATTCAAATCATTCGGCTGAGTTTCACTCAATTCACAATTTCACTCAATCAGCACAAACTCGACACAAAGTTGTGTCCGTTGCACTCACTCAATTCTATTCTATACATATTGCTCTCACAATATGAATGGATTTTTCCGATCACAAATTTGTTTTTGTTTGATAGAGAAATGGGTTTTTGCATTCACAAAACGTTGTTCTAAAAGGTTCTATGTTCCCTATACCACCAAACTTTTGTATATATCGCTAGTTCGACTTTTGCTCAAATACTGATTATGCGTATGGTCCCTAGAATGCAAATCATATTTGGACTCCCATGACCAGTTTCGTATACTGTGATCGTTCTATAACGAACATTATTAAGTGATATCTTATGAAACATAATTGTGAATAAATGTATCAAATGTTATCTTACCCGGTCGGGAGAAAGATTATTATAATTTTAACAGCGAATTTTTGTTAACCAATAAAATAATATAATAACATAATGGTATAAAAACATGATGTTCGAATGTTAAAAAAGTATTATAGTATTACCTATCGTATTACCTGCGCAGATATTTAATTATATTGTGCTAGTTGTCAGTATCGTACTGATCATCAGTAATGTATGGAGCATTCGAAATTTTTCGGATTTTCAGAACTCTTACATTAAAATAGAGTGGTTTCAAAAATATGACCTTTGCACCTGTTATTCCAGTGCGGTCACATTCCCTACCCCAAAGACCGCCATGTCGCTTCCTTTGCTAACATATTTGTAAATAAATTAGATCCACTATACTGAATTACAATACTAAAATTAATATGTGCTTTGAAGTTATAGTATTTGTGGCCAATGGTGCACATATGGCACAACCTAACCATTATCGACGTCGACAACACGTACTTTCAGAACAATGGATTTTCTGCCATCCTCAACTGATTGTCGACGGTACAATGGATATCCACCAGTACCAGTGATGGTATCAGAGACCAAGTTTGTTGGGTATCGTTTCATGCATTTAACTTCAGATAAGCATGGTAAATTGTTGCAACGCATGTCCTTATTGTTGTCCTTAGTATTGAATTCCTTCGACTACCGTTTAAGAAATCCTGGCTTTATTTGATATGCTCGAAATATGATCGATAAAATAAAGTTTAGGATCCAGGTGGAAGTTCAAATCGTCAACCAGAGTAATTCTTTCTAACGAGCAACCGTTCAGCATTTAAGTCGCTAGCATGAGAATGAGAGAATGTAATTAGCTTGCACTTAGACCCATTTAAGTTTAATAAATTAACATGAGACGTTTAAAAGTTATTGAGACTGTTTGTACGTCCGACTGGCAAGAGCTGTTCTTATATTGCACATCTTCAAAGTTGCTGCAAATTGGGAGTGATTGTTTTGGGATGGCTGACAACCTAGAAAACCTATAATTGTTGGTATCCGTTTTGCTGCTTTTTTTGTGGAGAGGAATAATTATTGATTCCTTCCAAATATGGGAAAAGTGGGAGGTTTCAAGGATAAGGTAAATAATTTTAGAAAGTGATTGACCTCGGCCTCGGCACAGTACTTGTGCCGATTACACAGGCTGTAAAATTAGCCTGGTATTTCGAAAATCCACCTGGGACATTTCGTTTAAACTAAGACTACAAAAATGGCGTTAGCCATCTCAGTGTACATATAGAAATCGGACCAATTAAAATCAATTACGATCAATTTCTTGATTCCAATTGTAGCATTATCCATAAACCTGGACGGAAGAAGAGGCAACTCAGACTACCTGAGCTGCGATAGCGAGCAAAAAACAAGTGGATCATATTTTAATGGCCGAATGGGTAGCCCAGTCTATTATCAGAAAGAATATTATTATCATATTAGTTTTTTTCCATAGGGCATGTTAAAGCTTAGTACCAACCGAGAATGTATGGAAGAGGCAGAAGGAAGCATCTCACCAGGTGATTTGATACGATCATAAAAAAGAGAAAATTAAGCCATAATAGTGAGTTTAGTCGTAAGACCACAGGACCTAGGTAGACATTTTAAAGGCATATTTGTTTCAGAGTCCTCAACGGTTGAGCCAGGAAAGTTAGTTTGAATTTTAACTATATGAGTAAAATGGTTATTATAAGACTTGATATTAGATGAAGGATATTAGATGAATGATCGTTATGCAAAGGCTACAGCAAACTATTCATCCTTATGAATGATATGGTGGTTATGGCTATGTGCTATGCATACTGGTCGATTCATTGCTTAGAACAGCCTGGAATGCACAAAGATCATCAGAAAGGTAAAAGTTAACTTATTATTATTATTTATATTATATCCTCAACGTAGATCGCAGCTGAGGCTAATATGCTAATAAATTTCGCAATCCCATAACTGTGTGCATTGGCACTCTCCTATGATGAGGCTCATTTAAAACAATTTACAATGCTCCGAGTTGTATAACGACAACTATCAAAAATCTATTATATGTAAAAAATACTGTTTTTCTAAAAAATTTTATTTTCAAGATATCTACAAAAACGGAAAACGATTAAAGCGCTTATTTAAATGAATTTAGGATATATTTTTTTAAATTCTATACTCGTATTTGTGTATTTTTATAAAAGAAGGTAAATAAACATGTTTTAAAAAACAAAGGTGTTTATTGTATATATTTAAAAAAAATCTAACAAATATTTATTTACAAACATTTAAATCATTTTTAACCTTCTAGTTCTAGCTGATATTTATGGAAAACTCAACAATATAGTGCAATTAAAAAATTTCATCAAAACGTGTCAAGTTTCCATTTGCATTTTTAATATGGAATAAAACTAACTTTCGAGTTTCGTCATAGCGATCTCTTCGATATTTGTACCAGCAACAATCTCCAAATATCATTTGTATCTGATTGGATTTACAAAAAAATTTGCCATTACCACATAAAAACATGCTGTTTTGAATCATTCATAAAAGAAAAACTTATACCATGTAACTATATGGTCGAACGTTTCAAATAAAAGCATGATAAATGGCTATCGTATAAAATGTCAATTACATTAAATGAAAACCGTAAGGCGACACAACAACCTGGACGGCCAACCTAGTCTTATATAAACGCTGGGCCCCGATTGAAAAGGAAATTGGCATCTGAGCTGACGAATGAAAAAGATCACAACACAAATCATTTTATGCATGCTGCAGCAGTTTCTGCTAAGAATGAATGTAATACGAACGTGGCTTTGGTCCTTAAAGAAATTACAACAACTGCCCAACGGAATTGAGAAAGTACCTTCAAGTCCCAAAACTGACTCCTCTCACACCAAATGAAGCTCTAGCCTACATCCTGGAAAATTATTTAACCAAACAGCAATATGTTAACAGTCCACACCAACAAAAGTACTAAGTATCAAAGATTTTAATTAACAAAACTTTACCCCCAAGTTCAAAGCTTTAAAATTTGGGGTGAGTCCTCTCCATGCTTGGATACGCTTTCTAGAATTTGTCTAAAGAAGTAGTAAACCCTCTGGAGTTGCCTTCTACCAACAGGAACATTCCATTTGAAAAGAAGGAAATAAAATCTGATTTTGAAGAGGACCTGACCGAAGAATGCACTATAGTTCTAAAAGATTAAGTTTAAAACAAAACCATATTTTAATTAAACATATTTATAGATATCTAAGTCATTTCTCAAGTAAATGTAACTATATTATCTGAATTCAGCGTCATAACTTAATTTTGAATAATAATACTACGAATTGGGGAGGCAGGAGAGGGCGTGGTCGCACAGAGTAAACATTTTTTTGAGACTTATCGTTCCAAAAAAAAAACAAAATGTGCAAAACTTGAAGTCTATAATTCGATTTGTTGAGTTTATGCCAAAAAAAATCCACTTTTGGACTATAACTGTTGCATTGAAAATAAAATATTGAAATAAAACTGTACATACTGTACATATGTACATATGTACTTCTCCAAAAATTAAAAAATACTAATTTATTGCAAAAATCTACCATGTGGCTCGGGACAAACTATGTTTATCCATAGCTTTTTATTATTGGCTTGTTTGTAAACCAAATACCTGTTTAGGCTCCAAATTTGTTACAACTTTACATCCCGATTACTTATAATAGGCTATAAAACATTGTTTTCTTTTTTAACAACTAATTATGAATAATTCTCTTAAGAAATAAGTTTAATTTCAAAAGGATGTTGGACAATTTTCGTAAATTCAAAAAATAATACTTGTTTGAAAATGTAAATTTGGTTAATTTAATTTTTTGCCTTATAAATAGCTTATTTCAAGTAACTTAGCCATTGAATTTGTTGTTATACTCTGTAGCAGTAAGATCAATCAAAACATTGCTAAGCTCTTGAGAAGAATTCATTCAGCTCTCTGTAAAAAGTCAGAGCGGGAGCGAGAGCAAATCAAAAAACTTAATATAAAATAAATAACGAATAAAGAGAAAATTCGAATTTTCCGTTTGGTCAGGTACTAACAAGAACGAAATTTCCTGAACTAAAAATGTAAAGCCAGATCAAAAAAATATCACAGCAAGTCTTCCGTTTATAATTTCTTACTCAAATAATCTGTTATTAGGCGCTAATTTCGCTCAATTGCCTTCAGCTCCATTCAATAATATGCCATCTTATTGGTCTGACATTTTCATTTCACTTTATAAAGTTTGATTAAGCTGAGTACCTAACAAAGTTAACACAAATTTTGTGAACCAAACTTACATATGTATGTATGTACATATGTACATACATATGTACATATGTGAACAGACAAACTCACGACGAATGATAATTCGTCCAATAAATTCAGCTATGTATATACTTATGTATGTATGTATGGATGTACATAGATGTTTTTTAGTTTCAGGAAATAATGCGCAAAATGTTTCTCCATAACTGTATGAAAATGAAATTGTATATACTTGGGTACGTACGAACACACAAACGTATTTTAGCATATGTACATATGTACATGTACATACATGTATGAACGATAAACTTTGTATACATGCAAGCTAAGCAACATACATACATATATTTTAAAACATACCCATTTTTAAAAAGACTTTAAAATATAAAATTTACGAATTACATATACGAGCAGTAAACGCCTGCTTATTTATTCTTATCAGCTGGTGACGTTCACTGAACGTTCATTGAACTAGTTCTGAAATCAGAATCTTTATCTGAATGTTTCATAGCTAGAGCTGGATTAAAGATTCGGTGTTTACTCAAAATAATTTATTCAGTGGGATTTTTTTTATTTTCACTAAATGTAGTCTAAAGTTTTTTAAAAATTAGTTTATTATTGCAGAGTATTCAAACTTTTCCATTTTACCAACTGAAATTCATTTCATTATAGAGCTGTAAAGTGGCCTGTCCACTAAACTGCATTGTCGTCTAATGTACGAAAATATCATTCAATGAGTGTATATACTAGGGAAACCTTCATTAATGGTAAAATTCAGCTGCTTTACTAGAGGTTCAAAACCAGGACCACTTTAGCTCACAAAAATACGCATGCGTAGGTTTCACAAACTCGGACTAGAGACAGAAGACTCCTATGATTCCAGAGTACTAGTTGTAAATCAAGCTATAGAGAATGTTAAAGGAGCACCTGCGATGAAATGGAGCAGAGGGCGAACGTGCTGAATTTTTTTTTGCAAATCCATAAACTGATAAACTATTTTTAAATAGATCCTATCACAATTCTGACTACAAATAACATTAAGTTAATTTCTGTGCAAATTACCATAAAAAAAAAATATTCAACAGGCTAGGTACTGCTCGATTTGCCCACCTAGAGCCAGTCTATGCGCATTATTGAAGTTAAACTTTATTAGGCGCGTTATGGATTTTCGGGGACGGAGTAAAACCAATTCATGACCGTCACGAAAAA
>JAEIIG010038101.1:0-43793 GCA_018904695.1 Drosophila parvula | reverse complement strand
TAGGTAAAATTTCCATGTGCATGGTTTCATTTACCAGGCGCGCAGAATGCAGCAGGAGGATGAGTAGCTAAGTAAAAACATATTTTGTAACTGTATAGTGCTCTCGCGAGAGCTGCTCTCTTTGATTTTTGTTAGCCAGTCCCACGATTGCTGGAAAGAGAGCAAACGATCGACTGACGTCACCGCATAGATAAATAGGTGCATCGTTGCTCTACTGATCTCTGTTCGCCTGTTACACGAAAGGTAAGCGCGTGCAATTGTTGTTATTGTTTCGGCAACAACAAGTTCCATAACACGAGATTTTATAGTACGAATTTCCATATGCATGGTTTCATGTACCAGGCGCGCAGAATGCAGCAGGAGGATGAACAGCTCAGTGTCAACCCATTTTGTAACTGTATAGTGCTCTCGCAAGAGCTGCTCTCTTTGATTTTTGATGGCCACGGTTGCTGGAAAGAGAGCAAACGATCGACTGACGTCACCGCATAGATAAATAGGTTGCTCTACTGCTTTCTGTTCGCCTGTTACACGAAATGTAAGCGCGTGCAACTGTTCTTATTTTTTCGGCAACAACAAGTTCCCGATCAGCAGTTTTCCAAATGTCCCCAGGCATTATGTCCAAATAAATTTCAGGAGATGTCCAACTTGAAATATCCCAAAACCAAATAAATATAAACAACGCCGCCAACATTTACATTTGAATATATTTGAAATTTTTAATATGACTTCAATTTCTTTAGTTTCATTTCGCCTAGCTACAGATGAAAACTTTCGTATAATGTGTATAACAATCAATAATCGTTTTAGTTTGGTTTCTTCTTGTTAAACTTTTATAATATAAATACAAACATTTGTTCATGTACAATTTGAAATATATATGAAGACTTTTTATTTAAAAATTTGTAAACGCATGGCGCTACTGACTTGAGTTTTTCTTTATTTATTCAACATGGTACATCATCTCATTTCGGTTTATATATAAGCTTATAGGATGTCGTCTATGTAACACTTTTGATTAGGGTAATTGCGTATTTAGTATTTAGTTTTGATTAGTTGTTAGATAGTAATTGAAAAGCAAACGATGATTGAGTCGATTGGAATGTGAATTTGAATGCGAAGGCGAAGGCGAATACGAATTTTGTTAGGGAATACTATCAAGTTTCGATTATATATTAAATTTGGCCAAATATATCTTTTGCTAGCACACGATTATAACAACAGCAATGCACACGCACAGTTACTAGAATTCAGTTTTGATATGATCATGAATCACAACAATAGGTTCTATATATCCAATTATCTATGGAATTAGTGGAATAATATACAATATATATATATATATTCTTTTGAGTAGGCGCAATATCAATGACACAATAACACTGCCTATACATAGTTTTAGCTCTCTCGCTTTGACTATCATCTTGTAAAATAATTAACAATGGTGTCTGCTTTATAGATCAAACATAAAAAAAAACTTTCCAAAAGTTATCAAAATCAAATAAAAAGACACATTCTTTGGAACGATAGCAACAGGCTTGTTGTGGCAGCTTAAAACCGATAAAAACAATATTCTTGTATAGTTATAGATTTAGATATAGCTCTTTTGCGTGTATATATATACGTATAGCTCTTTGTATAAGTATAAGTGTAAGTATAAGTAAGTATGACGAACGGCAACGTGAAAAGTGTCCGTGTTCGGTACGGCTCAGTCTTCTGCTAAACTCAAAACTCAAAATCAAATGGCGATGATGTTGAGGAGGACGTCATGGGCATTTCTATATAGTTATAGAGCTTTCTCTATATCGGCTGACTATCGGCATACATTGGCTGGCTGAGCTTGGGGTTAGGCATTGTTGTTCTCGCCGCAGCATTGTATGCAGTCCATGCAGTTGTGCTACCTATTGCCATCACTCTTTCTGCTCATATTCGATGAGGTCAGTTGTACCTACAAGAAAATAGGATATTTAGCAGGATCCTTTATAGATTAGAGATGGAAAAAAGACAAGCGGCAAACGTGTAAAAAGTTTGGCATGCTAGCAAGGCAGGGCTCAAGGCGTGCTTGGGCATTAACTGACCTTCGATCCTTGCATTATTATTATTTGTGGTGTTCTTAAGCTTAATGTGTTTCAACTTTACGCACAACACAACACAACAAACAGGAAGAAGGTGTTTCAAGAGGTGAACAATACGATCAACAAAGTTAGAGAGACAGTGAGAACAGTAAGAGAAATATGCAGTTTGAGAGACAAAAATGTTATTCTCTCCAGTTACCTGCAAGGAACGAATGGTGTCCAATAGAGCCTTCTTCTCCTCCAACAGTATGCTAATGTCATCTTGGGCTGCCTTCAAATAGGAGCGCAGCACATCCGTCTCCTGTTTGGTCCTTTGCCTAAGAAGTTAGATTTTTTTTTAGAAGATGGAATGTAACTCTTTATATAACTGATGCATTACCTATAGTTATCAGTATTAACTTTCGAGTCAACCAACTGCCTGCGCAGCTGATCATTGTCCAGCTTCATCTGTTGCATTACCAGCTGCATGGATAGCACCTCCCTGTCGCGTTCACGCGGTGTTCCAAACATGGCATTACCCAAGGCCTGATGCTGGGCGGCACTCATGTTTGTATCTGCCCGAAATAAGTTTTTATAAAACTATAACTAGGATATTCTGAAAGCCATTGTGCCTCACCTAGGGGCTGAATGTTAAGCACTCCGGTCTTGTCACGCTCCAGACGCATGCGGCCTATGCACAGATTTATGGGCACGGGCCCCGGTGAGGTAATATTGACGGGTGGACGGTCTTCCAGCAAGTTGATGCGAACATTTTCCACATTTACCTGGAATAGAACATACACAAACAATATTAGAAGCGGTGTTCTGAGGGAGAACCATTTAAAGCAGAGATGGGCACGAAATATGAGGGGCAAATGCTTTTCAAATTCGCCGGAAATCCGAGAGGAAAGGATCAAGACATTTTTGCCGTCTCTTCGACGCTAAATTACAGTAGCATTGCGTTTGTAAAAGTTTCACGAATCGCTAAACGCGTGCAACGTTTGTCTGTAACGACTTTCTAGCGCCTCTCATAAAACATGGTGTCCTCTCAAGAGGAGCGGGAGTAGAATCTAGGATTTAAAAAGTATACATACTGTGATAGGCATTGGCGGTGAGATGACCTCATCCTCGGCCAGATCGCCCAGACCAATTACAGTGCTCATCGACAAATCCATATTGATGTCTTTCACGCGGATCTCGGCATGGTGAGTGATCCAGCTGGAATTTGGGTTGAAAAAACAGAAATGATTTTCGATTTTTAAGCTTAGTTTTTAATTGCCAGGCTCCCATTTTAAAATTATTAGCCCAACCATGTCTTAAATTGTAGCTTAAAACTAAGTCCCTCTCACCTTTGAATGCGCTTACGATCAATGATGCCCTCAATTTCCTTGGGCATGTCCAAAGTCTCCTCCATGCGCAGACGGATGCAAGGTGGAGCCTCTGGATTGTAGGGCGCCAGATTCCAGGCCTTGCATCGCGCTCCGAACTTGGTCTGAGTTTAGGGGTTAGAGAGTAAGAAACCATTATAATTTAAGGTCCAATAAAGCAGGAATTATGATGATAAGCTACGTTTGGAAACAGCTAGAGAACAACATGCAAAAGCTGAAAGCACACCCATGCAAGGTGGGTAGGAGTAGTGTGTGTAAGTTAAGTTGTGTATGTTGCTCTGATGGTGGTGGGTGTGTTATGTTAAGCTGGAAAGAATATAGAGTTGTTATGTGAGAGAATGCGTTATGCTTCTTATTTGTATATTGTCTTTGGCAGAGTGTTCTTTTATTAATGCAGCCGTGTGTGTAGATTTAGTAACTTGGTTTAGTTAGTTTCAACAGTACAGTGGTTAGTAGTTACTCTTGTGGTTGTCCATTGTCAGTGGTTAGTGCTTTGTGGTAGCTGTTTTTGTTGTTAGTGTTGTTCTACTGTACTTGGCCTAGACTTCTATGTTTCTGAATGAATCAATTTCGTTGCAAATCATAAGTCATCATTAACAAAGCAATACCAGCAAGGAAATCATAAAACAAATTGAATTCGTAGGCAACTATGCATGTACTTTTTGGTGTGGAGGGAACTGGAGGGAGACATCATTCGTCGTTCTAACGCGCGTTTCATGCTCAAAAAACATTATTTGAACGAGAGAGAAATCCATTTTTCATTCGCGCTGATCAACGTAATTCCCGCCGGCAAGCTATCAACTACTCAACTAATGGCCAAGAACGCTCAAAATGCGATTGCAAACAGGCCAAGAGTCAACTACAATATTAAATCATAAAATATATAATAATAATCGCACCAAAAAACCATTAATAGATAATAATTAAGAGATAAATAATAATAATTCTGTTAGCTTAAACTCTGAATAGTATATATACAAAGCGGTTAAATGAATAAACCAAAAATCGTAGGCATATAATTAAGTAAGGAATTTCAATTGTTGTATATTTTTGATACCTTGTTTGCTTGATGCGCGATCTATTTTTGGTTGGAGTGTTGTAGTAGTAGTTGTTGTTGGTTGTTTGTAGTTGTTGGTGATTGTTCATTGTTGTAATTGTTGAAATTGTTGTGTCATGTAAGGATTGTCATAGATCAATTTACAAGTGTGTTTTTTTTTAATAGATTTTTATGTTGATTATAATTTGTTGTTTTGAATTTTGTTTTTAGATTAGCACACATTGAGATCGATTTTGAGTATATTTAATATTTGTTTTTATAAGAGAGAAAGAGAGAAAATATAATGAGAAAATGATTATATGAGAAGTTATCTTACAGGAAAGCTCGCTAGCTTCCAAAATAAACATTTGTCGGGGCTTCCACCCAAATAATAAATGGAAAACTTTCAAAGTGTTCATATTAAAAGTTGTTTAGATAAAAGATATCGAAACATGCATAATGTTGAGAAAGTTCGAAAGCGCAAAACATTTAATTGAGCAAAATCTTTCAGAAGAACTGAAAAATCACAATAGAATTATATTGTCATTTTCATATATGTATTTACAAATTAAACACAAAAACAAATGAAGGAAACAAACAAAACTAAAAAAAAAAACAGAAGACATAAAAAATATTGCAAGAGGTCTACCTGTAGCTCATCCCAAGGAATGGCTCCACACTCGTCACAGGAAACGGCAGCCACCTGCAGACGAACAGAGGACTTGGGACCCTCTTGCTGGCGTATCAGCTCAACGGTGGTCAATCTTGTCGTAAAAAATGCATAAATCAGTAAGAATTCACATTATCTACAAGGTAGTAAAGCAACCTAAAGGTGGCCATGGACACGAGATCTCGTCGCCGCCAGGTGCTGCCCTCCGAGGGTTCCGATGGGGAGGACATGTTCGTCTTGTAGCTGCTCGGCTGCTCTTCATACACCTCACTGGCCACCTCCACCGGCGAGGCCTTCATGTTGTTGTCGTTGGTAAAGGGATTCAGGCGGAACATCACATCCATGCAATCCATGGTCTTATCGTCGCCCATAACCGCGGCATAGTTCTCCGAATCGGAACTTATGTCGCTCTGTATGGAAAATGTATCACTGGCATCGTCGTTCGGTGTGCCCGACTTAATGGCCGAGTCAATAGAAGTCATAAAGCTGGAGAAGCCCTTCTTCATGGACAGCAGTCCGGAGTTGATTTCCTTTGTCAAGCTGGGCACAGTATCGCCTCCACCGGACCGACTGCCGCCACTCTTCCCACTCTTGGAGGCCGAGGAGATCGATTGGGTCTGCGACTGTGATTGTGTGGAGATGCCCGTGTCCGGGCGAGATCCCTGGCTGGGCGTGGAAGAGGCCAAAGTGGGTGTGCTCTGAATCTGAACATTGTAGCTGCAATCGGAGTGGCATAAGTTGAATATTTATTGTTTGTCTAAGCTCTTCTTACCCATGCGTATTGGGATTGGATATGTGTATGCCGCTGTCGAAGGGCGGCTCATTGGTCACTGGCGAAGGTGTCTCCACGCTACCGAAGGTATTGCTCTTCAACTGATCCAGTGGCGGTGGTGTGGGCCAGGTTATGTTCCCGCCTGGTTAGGTTACGATTTATGATCGGTGTTAATTGGATATGTTTTAGGAGAGAGTTTACGTTTGGTTTTACAATATTGATAAGGCACTAAAGTGGCTCTGCTTGGGTTAGTAATTTAGAGTACAAAATAAACATGCGAGATATATTTATAAGGAGTTGTGTTGCCTCTGAAGTCAAGTGGAAGTCTATGGGAGATACAGAATAGGGATCCCAAAAAGGATCGATATTGTATCGATAATTTACGCAAAGTTCAATGTATAAATATATATTTTAACGCTGTAATATATTATATGTGCAATAAATCTATTTTCAGTTTGATATATCGGAAGTTGATCACAAAAAATGGCAAATAAATTATATTATTATATTGGAAAACATTTTTCAGATATTATTTCGATACTTTCGAAATATCAAAGTTATTTATATTTTCGATATCCTATCGGACTTTTTCTCCCTAATTGGAATATGTTTGGAACCTCGTGTGGCATATTGCATGATCGCTGCCCACTTTCTACCCATGTTTACTTGGGTATATATATGATATACCCATATTTTCCTTGGCTTCAGTTCAACAGCTCCCAAAAGAAAACTGTGTGTGTAAAGGTCCTAGGTGCCCAGCCTAAACGCATAACATATGTTAGTTGTTAAAGTTAATGTTCTATTTCGACTTGAAAGCGAGAATTACAGCATCAAGTGTCAAACTAGCTCCTGGATTAGTCTGGTGATCAAAGTGAGGGAGCTTATTATCTTAGGGTTAGGGCTAGGGACAACACGATATCGGTGAGAACTACTTGTGTGAGTTATGACATTAACTAGAGTAGAGTGTTAGCAGGTAGATCTCACTGGATAAGATTCGGTGGTTAGTTACGGGTTACATAGGCTGTGTGTGAGTCACTTAACCATAAAACTAAAGAGAGTTGAAGAGAGACAACAAAAGATATTTAAATTCTTACTATTCATGTGTAAATCGTCACCCAGACTAGCTGAGTCGGGTACGACACTTTCAGCATCACCACCACTTGATTCCTTACCAGGTGTTGGCGATGGCATCACGAGCGTCACCTCGATCTGCGGCACAACGCACCCAAAAATAATTGATTTTTGTTCATTTTGCTGCGAATAAGAAATATATAAAAGATTAGCTTTATGAAATGGAATTTATGAAAGTGCAGTCAGAATATTATTGCCTTCTTGTTGTTTATGGCAACAAAAACTTTATACAATTAAAATTTTCGATATTATTTCGATAATCAAACTTTTGATACTAATTTTTCGATCTATCAAAGTTTAAAAAACCAAGAGAAATATCCGTTTACTAACATTATTTTGACTGCACACATGTATCCAAGAAAATAAAAGAACGCATACCTTTTGCAAGATTCGCTCGGCATCCAGGTTCAGGAAGGTGGACATTTCGTTTAGCTCCTCCGCCAGGCGCAATAGGAAGAGAAGCTGATAGTGATCGATCTGAAGGCTCACCAAGTTCGAGATGTGGGCAATGGCATGCACATCCGCGGTGCGATCAGGGGTAGGAGCAGGCGATGATGATGCCGCACTGCCAGCGATACGGACATCCTCATCACTCATCAGGAAGGGATTGCACGCTTGAAGGGGCGGCAACGTTTGCAGCGGTGGCAGACCCATGCTCTCCATACTGGCCGCCGCCGTTCCGCCTTTTCCCACATCCAGTTGTGCTTGGGCGGAGCCGGAGTGCAACCACAGGGTGATGGGCACCGCGTCCACGAACGGAATGGATTTGTTGGGACCGAGCGAGCGGGCGCCCAGGAAATCCACCCACACCGGGTCCAGCTTGATGCACCACACATCCCGCGGCTCCAGCCACATGACATAACGGGATAGGTACTGCGTGGAGGCGGAACGGGGCAGTTGCTGGCCCATCGGCGCCGCATCGCCGGGCGACATCATGCTCACATCCGCGGCAGCCACGTGCGACAGTATGCGATCCGTCACGATGCACATGTCACCCTCGACGGAGGGAAAGCCAGAGCCAAAGACCAAGGATCCCTCCTGGAGCGAGTGCAAGGCTTGGGCCAGATCCGCCCTCGAACTGCCCATCTCCCGGATGTTGGTCAGCGCGAAGCGTGACACCTGTATCTGCATGGTCTTCGGTCGATCCTTTTGGCTGGGCGAATCCATGGCCGCTTCCATAACGACACGCGGCATAATCGCTTCCACCTTGACATCCATGTACATCAGATTCGGCTCCTGATCCACATTGACGGCGGCCATCTGTGTGCCATTGGAGCCATTGGAGGCAATCGAGCCGCGTGCACTCCGCATCTGCTGAAGAGGATGTTGTGTTGTTTGGTGCAAGGTACTTTGGGATCCAACGCTAGTGCGGAGCAGGCTCTCGTGCAAATTGAGGCCGAAGGAGTTGAGCCAAAGAATGGAGCCAAGATCGAAGTGCATCTGGATGGGATTTACATGCACAAAGACCTTTGAGGGTGGTACTATTGGGGAAAGAAGGTAAGAGTTAACGTAAAATAATTCATATATATGTAAGATAGGTAACACCCACGAACTTACATGGAAACACAAAGTCCCCGGGGTAATAAAAGTAAGTATATTCCGCATGAATAATGGGCATCTCGGCAGGAAACGAATATCGATCCTTGTCACCTGCAAAAACGCATAAAAAACTAGTTAAACCTGAACTTAATTATGTTGGAAAGTTGAACCAAAGCATAATATTAATGATATCAGCGGAGTTAGGAGCCTTTGTGATATATTCACCTGAGGATTTGCTTTTCCTTTTATGTTGCGCTACACAATAGCAACGTTAACAATAATAAACAACAACAAAAGCGATTTACATGGTTCATGGATGGAATGGAATTAATCAGATAAAAAAAGGCAACGAGAGAAAAAGAGATGCCGAAATGTTAAAATAGTTAGATGCTATAGTACCCAGTTAAACAACTAATCTATCAGATGAGTTGTCTAATAATTGTTGATAAAAGAAATGATATGATATATTTATATATTTATCAAAAATATCGTACAGTTTGATATATGAAAAGACTACAAATAGAAAATATCGCATTTACGTTATTATATTATTAAACAAAATTTGTTTAAATTAAATTTAATGTATTTGTGCGATATACCAAGCTGAATATCGATTTAACGCACATATAACACAACTATAAGTCGACTATTTATCGATTTTCGATTTATATATCGACTTTCGTAATACAGTATCGATATTCAAGTTTATTCAAGTTCACAGAATTCTTAATTTTTTTCAGAGGAACTTTAGTTTTTTATTTTTCGATTATATAGACAAACTCATCTGATAAATCAGTTGATATAAAGCGGAACTCATTTGATGTGTGTATCCATGTGTTTCTCTGGCAGTTATGTAGGCGTGGCTTGTTTAGTAAGGATTATACTGCAATAATAGCTCAAGACATACCCGAAACAAATTCCTTAGGCATTGCCTTCTTCCCAGAAGTTGTCACCCGGTACAAAGTAAAGTCCTCGATCCTTAAAATGACACAAGAGCTCATTAGCTTGGCCAGATTCTCGAGCGTGCTCCTTTGCTGTGCAGCCTGCGACAGTTGGCTATTGGCGGAGGCACTACCCGAACCCAGACCGGATCCTCCTGCCAGTCCGGCTGCCGTGGGCGTGCTGCTGCCATTGGAGAAGCTACCCGCTCCGTGCTGTGAGCTCAGCATGCTGGGATTCAGCATGACGGGTGAGGCGGGAGTGCTCCTTTCCAACGGCGCATGCATGGCCGGCCGATTGGGCTGGCTCAGGTTAAGCACAGCCTCACGGAAAGCATTAAGGGATTCCTTGAGCCACAGGGCCGGCGCCACAGAGGCCTCCTTGTACTTGGCCCAATGCGAGCGATCCGATTTGGCCAGATGATAGGGATAGTAGTCCACCTGGAAGGCGGTAACCGAGACCTGCAAGGCGCCGCCCTTATCCAGATCCGGGTAGCTGGAACGACCATCGCCCTCATCATCGCACAAATGCAGATCAATCCGCTGACTAAAGAAATGATACGACGTTTCACGGACATCGAAGGCATTGAACATGCGCTGGGCGTTGGTTGTGTGAGCGGATTCGGACAGACGGTTCTGCTGCTGCTCCACCTGGGCCTTGTACTCGGGCAGTGTCTGCAATTGCGATCAGTATTTAATATATAGTTCATTATATAAATCATTTCCTGCCCCACGCCACTCACCTGCATTTTGCGAGCGGCTTTCGACTTCTGTGTGGCATGTGTGGCCGCCTTTATCAAACCCGACAGGGAGTCCACAAAATGCAGAGCCGCCTTAAGCTGCGAGTCCGTGAGCACCCACAGCAGATCGTCCAGGATGAGGACCAGGCGGGAAGCGAGCAACGAACAGTCCGACAATCGCTTGCGGATCGTGATCCGGCATCTTGCGTGATTGGTAAGCAGGCGCAGCGGTGTCAGTGACTTGTCCTGCGTGGAACTGGCCTCAATGCGTACCGTTTGCCAGGACAGCTCCTTGAAGATTAGGATGATGCCCTTCTGGGCATCCTTGAGACGCGTCATCCGTAGATCAGCATTGGCCCACTTTGGTGTCTTCGATTCGACCCGAATGCGGGACATCTGCACGGAGGCGGTAAAGGCCGCGCTCACAAAGTTTACGTTCACCGTGTTGACCACAATCGTGATGCCATCGACCACCTTGTGTATGAAGCTGTATTTACCCTGAGGCACTTGTGGCAGAGCAGCGGCCGCCGCGGTAGGAGATCCTGCTCCCCCGGGACCGGAGCCTCCTCCTCCTCCTCCCCCAGCATCGCGTGTCGTTGGATTGCAGGTCTCGATGGTGATGCGCACCTCATCAAGGGTCTGTCGGGGGAAAAAAAAGAAGAATTAGTAATAGTTAAGATAACTCGTTTAAAAGTTGTCCGAAAATTATGCTACAAAAGGTAACATAATTAAAATAAAACAAATATACACTGAACTTTCTACCTCAAAAATTTAATTTCATATTTTTAGATATTCTTTTAGAGACTTTTAAAAACTTTAGTGATTTCTGCAGGATCTTAGTATATTTTCTGGTCTGTATTGCTAAATTTGTAACTATTATAAGTTAATTAAATAAAAAATATACGAGAATACCACATAAGTTCACAGAAAAACAGTCAGAAAATATTATTTTACAATAATTTCGTACTTTATTTAATTTTACAGCATACATTCCCTCTCAATTTTGAACTAAAAGTATCCAACAAACTGATAAATCCTATAAAAATAAATATTGTACACTGAATAGGCAATCTTAAAAATTACATTTGACATATTCCTAAAACATATTCTAAATATATTTTTTATAAAATATCTATCGTCAATTAAAAAATTGTAATATAAGTATCATTCAAATGGTTATTTATTATATAATAGAAACCAAAAATGAACGAAGGTTGTCTCTAATTTATTATATTGGAAACTTTAAGGCATATTTTTTAATATATTTTGAAACCATCGCTGGTTCCTGCTTCCGAATACATATATAATATTTATTTTCTTTTTCTGTTTGTTACAATAACATATTTATCAGTACTACATATTAAATAGCTTAATCCCTGGACTGCTATAAAAACCCTTTTACTAAAAAGAAAACACTTAAACGGACGATGCAACTGCGCTCTTTACTAATTGGACTGCAATTTCCTGAAGCGCGCTTCCTTTTTACTCTTGCCCCTAATCCCTGGGATTGCTACTCACCAGCGTGATGGGCACGCTTTTCAGTTTGGTCCAGCTAATCCGGAAGGAGACATGATTGCACCAGGCAGAGGTGAGTCGCAGCCAGCTAGGCAGTTCCAGCAGCTCGGTGAGCACCCGCTCGTCCAGCTCCAGATTCGAGAGCTCTCCCTCGCCGCGAAAGGTGCTCAGGTTGATTTTGTCCGAGGATAGGTTCTTCGTGTATCTACGTGGTGAAGAAGGGAGAACGTGAGTTGTCGTCTGCTTGTCTCGCCAATTAAATCAGCCTCGTCGCACATGTCACATTGCATTTGCAAAGTATGGAATAAACAAAAAAAAAAGGGGAGGGCTGTTCTGCTGTGGAACCCAGGGGGGAATAGAGATATAAAGCAAGGGGCGAACTCGTGAACTGTCGACGCCAGATGGTTGCCACCAATTGACCCATTTCCCTCTAATGGCTCTGAGTATAATTGAAATCGAATTGATTCGGTTATAGAGTCGGGGGAAAGAAGGTTTACGGCAAGCAGCGGAATTCCATCTTAACTTGCTACTTAAGAACTTTTTCTTGGCCATATCCGAAATCCCCTGGCAATAAGAAATGCCGATCAGGTTGGCCAACTTTCCAACTTCCTGGCCAAGGGAAAAATGATAACAGCCGCACCGGGCGGGTGCTGTAAAAAAATGTATTCCTTTAACTTTTCGCCGTCCCACAACTTGGGCAACAAGTTTGGTTTGCATTTTCACTCGCTCGCTCGCTCTTCGGCCATGTTATGTTATAAACTTGGCTTGTTTGCAGCCTAATTGCGTGGAAGGGAGCCAGGTGCTAGTGGGGGGCAAGGACAGCGCTCGCGGTGGCAATAACGCACAAAAGATATCCACAAAGGGGCCCAAGACAATGCCGCTGTGTATACGGGTAAATATGGCCTTTGTTTAAGCAGGTGGCAGGCGAGGACTTGACATATTAAAGTTCGTGTGTGGGGACAGATATATATAGAAAGAATTACTCGGAATCGGACATGGAATCGGGCATGGGCAACGGTAGCGATATTATTCCTCTGAGAAACGCACTTGGAACCTAATTAATGTTTCCACTAAACTACACACAGAAACGAGCTTGAATTTAAGTAGGAACTATCGTTTTTTTTTTGGTAGACCAAAGCTTTACCTGCTTTGCAGAATATTTATAAATTATTAATTTTTGGGCCTATAAATATTAACAACAATGGTGAAACAGGGAGAGTAATGAACTAATTTTGTAATGAACTGAGGAGAGTCTTATAAGCCTACATTTTATTAAAACAATATTATGACCTACATTTGTATAGAATTTGAAGTGATTATCATTAGAAATATAAGCTGAAAAGGAATTTTAAGCTTACATTGTATAAAAAGAAGTATTGAGATTTATTTGGAATCTGAATATATGGAACATTATTTATTTTTATAAAATATAATTGATAAATAGATACTTTAGGCGCAAATTAAGTTGGAATATTATTATTTAAGCTTCCACAGCTTGAAAGCGATAAGTACTAGTAGTAGAAAATAAAGAGTAGGAAAAGTCAGGAATAACATAGTTATGTGGCTCAAACTTTCCTATTTATTGGTTTAGTAACTATACTATATTCTAGTTTCCTAGTAACTCATAATTTGTCGATTTTTAGGACCCCTCACTAGGTTTTTTTTTTTAATTTCTTTTTAGAGTTAGATTTAATCGCAGATTAAGAGAGATTATCATTAGTAGTTTATGGTAAGGTTAAATTTGTAATGAAAGGCTTAGGCCTTTTAGATCCACTAAACCAAACTTCTAGGACTCATCTTAACCCTTTTAAGAATAACATTGTAGGTTTTTGGGTTAAGAATATATATATATATATGTAATATATAGTATAGTCCTATGTAGCTGCCAAAAGTAGTTTCTGTGTAATAACCTGGCAAAGCAATCGAAGAACCTCCCTAGAGTCCAACATTGTTTATAATTATACGTATACGAAAATAAGTATTTGATTTTTTCACCCTGTTTATATATATTGGTTCTTATACATATGTGTCCAACGCCGCGGTGTTCCGTACAAGGTTATCGAGTAACCGTCAAGTAAACCATATTGAGCCAAGGAAAATTGAATTTCACATGCAAATGCCGCTGGCGCCAGTGAAGGAGGAGAGGGAGGGCTTGGATGGGTATTCAATTCCGAGGAGAAGGAGCCAACGCAAAAGAAAATAAACATTTACGGATGATGAGAAAATTGAAAGTGCGTGGAGGGCACAAAATTGGCAATCCACTTGTTACTTGGTAAGGGAGGGGAAACTCCCTGGCCCGGGCCAGCGGAGGTTAGCAAATTAGCGACGGGACAGCGGAAGCGATGAGCGATAAAGAAGGCATCAAAGAGGGGTCAGGACAGGTGACGAGAGTGAAAAGACAAGAATGGGGGCGGGAGGGAAGCTGTGAAAAATACACACACACACACACACACACAGACACAGGCCGAGAGAGGCAAGCAACAATGCTGAAAGCTGGGAAAAATCAATTGGCGCTCCAAGGGCTCCACCGCTCGCAGCTGGCTTAGGGGCCACTGGGACACTGTCCCACCCAACTGCACCTAATTGAGTTTCGTAATTACATTTCGCACTGACACAGATTTAACCCCAACTAACACTTACATGGACAAATGTTTGAGCAATTGGTTCTTTATCAGCGAGACCATCTTGCGACGTCAGCAGCAGCAGCAGCGGCAGCGGCGATTAACAATAAACAAATAAACAACAAGCTGGGGCTCCGGAGTTGGAACAGCAGACAGTTCAACTTAATCCGAGCAGCATTACGCGGCCAGCTTTAGTAGGCACTCGGGCGGGGAGGCAGCAAATGGCACTGGGGATCCGGAGATCCAATTTCAAATCACTGGGAATCACTTTATTTCTCTCTCTCTTCTCGCCCCTGATGCACTAGACGTACTCGATTCTGATTGGGAAAACTGGCTTTGTTGGTCCCGGTACGCGGCGATTTACATATTCACGGTCACAGCAGGTGGGCGATCGTTCGATTTACCAATCCGCGGTATTAGTCATGTTTTTAGGGGGACAACTCCTTGGCGATTGTGAATCTTATCTTAATTTTTCGCGTATATAAAGAGACGCAAGACTGCTGCTGGTGCTGGCCAGTGCTGCGCAGCGACTAGGTGCAAGATGCAGTGTTGATTAACGATGTTAGCGGAAAGTCAAACTCTCCTGGAAAAGGTGGCGCATTTTTGTTAATAAAATATAAATACAATTTATATTTAATATAATACACATCTTTAAAACGTTTACGTAACTAAAAACACAAACGTTTTGTAATATTTTTTAGTTAATTCGAATTCAGCTAAGTTTAGTTCGAAAAAAAAACAAAAATTTCAACACTGACAACCAGCCATTTTCCATCACTGCCCCTGGCGCCAGCTTACGAACACTGATTTTCTCACAGCTGTGCGGACGCATTTTATCTGTCCCTGGAAAATAGCTCGTTTGGATTTTCGTATTCGTTTTTCGATTTCCCAATTTCGTCAACGTTTCTACGCGCCCAAGTACCAAGTCCGTACTCCGCGACCGCAGAGCCATGTCCAGTAGCGAGGCGCCGGACGAGCTTGTGGACCAGGTGGTCGAGGTGACCGCTTGCACGGCAGAAGAGGCCAAGCATTATTTGGGGGCCTGTGCCAACGATGTCGCCGCTGCTGTGGCGCTCTTCTTCGAGCAGGGAGGCGCTGCAGCAGCGGCCTCCACATCTTCAGCAGCCGCCTCCGCTGCAGCTTCGCTTCCCCTGCTGGACGAAGACGAGGAGGTGCGTGCTCCCATCGCTCCGGTTCGGGAGCAACTGATTCTGCCAGAGGACGACAACTTCTTTGCGTCCGGGACTAGCAGCCGTCTATCGCGTGTCACGCAGCGCGTTAAAGTGTGTCCCCTGCGCGATTTCGCCAGGGAAGGAGCTCTTTTGGAGGAGCAATTGCAGGCCACCGGCGTCTATGCCGATCCCAGCGCTCATCGACGTCGGCGGGAGCGTTCTGGGCAGATGGTAGTGGCCGGCCAGGCCATAGCACTCAACAGTCGATCGACGGCGGCCACAGCCACCAGCACATCCCGCCTCGGAGACCTTTTCCGCCCGCCCACAGATATTCTCTACTCCGGAACGCTGACTGCGGCCAGGGAGTTCGCCACGAAGCGTCAGCGCTGGCTGCTGGTGAACGTGCAGGGCGACAACTTCCAGTCGCAGACCATGAACCGCGACGTGTGGTCAGACAAGGAGCTCAAGAAGCTGGTGCGACGCCAGTTCACCTTCTGGCAGGTGGACAATGACACCTCAGAAGGTCGCCGCTTCGTGGCCTTCTACCACTGCGCCACTGTGCCCTATCTGTGCGTGATCGATCCCCGGACCGGTGAGGAGGTCTGGCGCAGCCCGGAGCCAAAGCATGAGAATGTCCTGTCTGACTTAAGGCAGTTCCTGAAGGAGCATCGTGATTTTATCGCCGAGGATGCACCCAGCACCTCGAAGCGGTCAGCCGTACAGATCGACGATGATGACGACGAAGGCGATCCGGAGGCCTCTTGCTCCTCAACGGCCAGTCTGAGGGGAACGCCGAAGAAGCGAGCCAAGGTGCTCGAACTTACCGAGGAGGAGCAGCTGGAGCTGGCCATTAAGAATTCCATGAATGAGAACGGTGGCGGCTCCAAAACTGATGATAACAACACCGAAGCTGCCAGCGATAACGAAAGCCTGGAGGAGTTTGACGACGACGAGCTTAAGGGGGTCTTGGCGGCCTCGTACGAGAATCAGTTGGGTGAGGCCAAGGACGAGCTGACCGCCTTGAAGCTGCGCCTGCTCAATGTCGCCGGCACCGAGGAGATGGTCCAGCTGCGCTGGCCATCGGACACAAAGCTGGCAACGCTGCGTCTGTACATCCGCCAAACGCACAAGCACATCCCGCACGAAGGCTACAAGCTCATCTGCGCCTTTCCGCGCAAATCCCTTGATGCAGAGCACAACGGCAGCTCACTCAAGGAACTCGGCCTGCATCCGTCGGCCAATTTGCATCTCACACTGGATGACTAGGTGACACCAGATCCAGACCCTGTTGGTCTCACACGAGAAACACAAGTTTGCGTACATATTTATTGCATGTTCGTCTTTCTATTTGTCAATCCTAAAAACACCCCGCCCCCCACAGAAATAAGAAGAAAAAATCCATAAGAATTAACATGCTGTCTTTAAATTTAAGTGAAAACATATTGAATAAAAATTAAAAAAGTATTTATATTTGGATTATATTTATTTACTGTTGAAAATTCAAACAAGCAATCTAACTTCCGCAAGCTAACTCTTATATACCCTTGCAGTTATAACAATAACTCTTATTAGGGTTGAAAAAAACAATGTATTCTAAGAATGCTAGGATTAAGATTGATGAACTAATAATTGTACATTAATTCATTTTATAAAAGGCATTTAATAATTTCTAACTTCAGGCGTTATAGTGTTATACAAAAGCCCACAAAAAAGCCGTGCGGGCGCTATGACACTTCAAAAAAGCTTTTTGGCTTGGCGCTCAAACAAAAAACAGCTGATTGCGCCCGCATGCTCCTCATGAGCAATTGCTTCCTGTATTTACGCTAATAAATTTGAATTGAATTGTGTAAATAAAGTTAATAAATCAGGTGAAGTATGTCAAAGCCAATTACCTTTGTGACAGGCAACGCCAAGAAGCTGGAGGAACTGCTTGCCATCTTGGGCCCTAGTTTTCCGCGTTCAATTGTCTCCCAAAAGATCGATCTGCCGGAACTGCAAGGTAAACATTGCATCAGCTCCTTGGAATTAAGTTCTCAGTGCAATTTTAATCTTTCCAGGGGACATTGATGAGATTGCTATTAAGAAGTGCAAGGAGGCGGCGCGCCAGGTAAACGGCCCCGTGCTTGTGGAGGACACCAGCTTGTGTTTCAACTCGCTGGAAGGCTTGCCGGGTCCATATATCAAGTGGTTCCTAGAGAAACTTCAGCCGGAGGGCTTACATCGCCTGCTCCACGGCTGGGAGGATAAGTCCGCCCAGGCTATCTGCACCTTTGGCTATTGCGATGGCGTTGGCGCTGAGCCTTTGATCTTTAAGGGAATTACCGACGGCTTAATCGTAGAGCCGCGCGGTCCCAGGGACTTTGGCTGGTGAGTCACTTGCGTAACTAACCTGATAAAAAAGAAGACAAGTACTGATCCACTCTATGACTGCAGGGATCCCGTGTTCCAGCCAATCGGCTACGACAAGACCTACGCCGAACTGCCCAGGGCCGAGAAGAATACCATATCGCATAGGTATCGCGCCCTGGCCCTACTGCAGGAGCACTTCGAGAAGCTGGACAAGCAAATAAACTAGGACTCTATTTATTTAAACTTGCATATTTTTGTTCTACAATGTCGAGAAATAGTTGCAACCTAAGTTTGTTTCGTTTCGAGTTCAAATCTCTCTGCATCAGCGGCTCTTCCTGCCTAATCATCCTTCTTGCTCTTGGGCTTCTTGGCTTTGCCCCCCTTAACGGCGCCAGTGGCTGGCTTGTTCCAATAGTAGATCAGCTGGGCCAGAATAACACCGTTGGCGAATGTCGAGGCCACGAAGGTGACAATGATCATTGTGTCGCCCGTTTCCTGGATGGAGGTGAAGATGCGGGCCACCGATCCGGCAAACATCATGATCACAGTGGCGGCAGACAACTGACCTGTGGATCCAGCCTTGAAGTTGGTGTACGCCTGCGACAATTTGCCCACCAGCAGGATGGGAATGTTGCAGCTCTGGATGGTGAATAGCGCCGACATCGGCGTCAGTCCCGAGTTTAGGACATACATCAGTATAATATAGCCTACGAGAAACAGGCCTGACTGCAGCTTGCGACCGTTGAAGTAGAGGACGAGAACGGCAATCGCCACGGTCTGGATGGCCAGGAAGGTGCTGTCGCCCCAGGCACTGAACGGATATCCGTGCATAAAGTTGTACGACAAGTGGAAGGAGATGGCCAGCAGGTCCAGCACCACGCCAACTATGTTAATGCCCTCGCCGGACTTGCTCTGGAGGATTTTCAGAACCTGGGGCACCTTCACCAGAACAGAACCAGCGATAATGGCCAGGCCCAGGCCCTTGCTCAGCAGGGCCTTGAAGCAGGGAACTATACATTGAGAAAATTGATTGTTAATTGACCAATTTGGATTACCGGATTAGCGGCCACTCACTGTCCAAGAAGTTGTGTTCCAGGAAGTAGTTATCATAACACTTCTCGCTCATAAGGAACAGAGCTCCCTTCCTGATAAGATCCGTCATTTTGTGCTGCGGACAATTGGCTTTTATTTATCACTAAGGTTGTACTTAATTAAAGGTCCCAAATGTGTAGTATCCGGTCTTCGCTCCAGCGGTGTTATCACTGTTGATTGCTGCTGGAAAGCCGATCGTTTAATGAAATGGAAAGACTTCGTAAGCGTACACGTAATGCTGAAGCCGAAGAAGATACTGCTGGTACCCAGTTGCAAATCGGATGAGGGAGTGGAAATCGGGTGATAAGAATTGAGGTGGTTTTATCTTTCTTCTTTCGGCCGATTTCGCTGTAAGGTTAAATCGCTACGTGGTTTTGCGCGCTTTACAACACTGTTGCACAGTAGAGCGTAGTTGCTTGCAATTGTCATTTTGTAGCTAAAACTATTAGTTTTAAAGTTAAATATGTATGTATATATTTTTATGGTCATACCTATTTAACATGTCATATAACAGAAAAACTTTTTTTAAAACTTATTTTATTCTCATCTCTAACCACTCTGTCAATCACGCACACAAATGCAATGTCAACATTTTTCAGTAATCCTCATAATATATAATGTTTAATAATATTCAGCAACATTTCTAAGCTCTATCAAATAATTATTATTAATTCGAAGTTCTTTAAATGGAATTTCCACTTTATAACTAGTCGCCCCACTGTTCCTCACACGGGATGGCCACTTTTCACATGTCTGGCAACGCGCTGGCAAAACTAAATTGTTTACTCTTCTCCGCCAACGTCGCCGTGAAAACCAGGAAATTAGGATTAGTACTGCTCCCACACTCGCTCAATTAACATGTCAACCTCCGAGGGGGCCACCGAAAGCAAGAAGTCGCGCACCGACAGCAGCAGCAACGGGAGCAAGGAGCAAAATGGGACTACAGACAGTGCCGGGGACGCTGGTACACCCCGTGATAAAGTGGCGCTGATAACCGGCATAACGGGCCAGGTGTGTAAACGAGTGTAAAGCATTCATTAGTCACAGTGGTTGGGGGGTGTGCTGGATGGGACATCTATCCATTTTCTCTATGCGTACGTGGTAAAAGCGACAATACTTTATACTCCCTTCTATAGGATGGCTCCTATCTGGCCGAGTTCCTGCTCAAGAAGGACTACGAGGTGCATGGCATTATCCGGCGGGCCAGCACCTTCAACACCACACGCATCGAGCATCTGTACGCAGATCCCAAGGCGCACAAGGGCGGCCGGATGAAGCTACACTACGGCGACATGACTGACAGCAGCAGCCTGGTGAAAATCATCAACATGGTGAAGCCTACAGAGATATACAATCTGGCGGCACAGTCGCACGTAAAGGTCTCCTTTGACCTCAGCGAGTACACTGCCGAGGTGGATGCTGTGGGCACTCTGCGCATCCTGGACGCCATCCGTACTTGTGGCATAGAGAAGAGCGTGCGGTTCTATCAAGCCTCTACTTCGGAGCTATACGGCAAGGTGGTGGAGACGCCGCAGAACGAACAGACACCGTTCTATCCCAGGTCGCCATATGGTGAGCCCATCTTACACTCGCAGTAGTTATTCTCTTTAATCATTCTTCTTTAGCCTGCGCCAAGATGTACGGCTTTTGGATCGTCATTAATTACCGGGAGGCCTACAACATGTACGCCTGCAATGGAATCCTTTTCAACCACGAGAGTCCGCGGCGTGGCGAGAACTTCGTCACCCGAAAAATCACTAGGAGTGTTGCCAAGATTTTGTTAAAGCAAATGGAGTACTTTGAGCTGGGCAATCTGGACTCGAAGCGCGATTGGGGACATGCCAGCGATTACGTGGAAGCCATGTGGATGATGCTGCAGCGGGAATCGCCCTCCGACTACGTCATTGCCACGGGCGAGACTCACAGTGTGCGTGAATTTGTGGAAGCGGCGTTTAAGTACATCGGACGCGAGATAACGTGGCAGGGCAAGGGTGTGGACGAGGTGGGAGTGGAGAGCAGCACTGGCGACGTACGCGTACGCATAAATCCGAAGTATTTCCGACCGACAGAGGTGGATCTTCTGTTGGGCGACGCATCTAAGGCCAAGCGAGAGCTTAACTGGACGCCAAAGGTTAGCTTCTTGGAGCTGGTTAGCGACATGATGAAGGCCGACATAGAGTTGATGAAGAAGAACCCCATTGCATAGGGCCTGGAAGCCAAACTTGAGGGACATTTAAACATGGCACAAAGCTCTCTCCAACCGCTCGCAGAGCTATCTATTACTCTTAGTAGTCGTAAGCGTAAATAGTGATCACTGTATTCTTCGCTTTGTCCACATCCGTGTATGTATTTCTGTATTCTCTTGGGGATTTTCAACCATTCCTTTCTCTATTTTTTGTCGCGTACATTTTGTTCGTGTACGATATTTGTTTTTTTATACATTTTACCAAATCTAACTAATATTTTCAATAATAAATATATATATATGTTTAAACAAAAAAACTGCGAATCCATTGAATGATAACGAACGTTTTCCGAAATTATGTTTATTCTTTCGAGCCTAAACACAAATCAAAAACAAACAAGGACAACTGACTGGCTTAGGTCTCCTTCTTGCCAAAGGGATTGATCTTGGATAGCCAGCTGGAGGAGGGTGAAGATTCCCTGTGAGATATAAACAACTGGATTAGGAACAGCGCCTAAGCGAGGAGGATATATACCAAAGCAACAGCGGGAATATATACGGATACAATGTCTCTATACTTACAGCTTTGTCAGGGCCTCGATGTCCGAATCCTTGTGTTCCGTCGATGACTCCGCCAGCGCATTTGGTTTCTCAAGTTTTCCCGCTTCGCTAATGCCCGCCTGGCGGAGCTGCTCGATCAACTTGCTGCGGAACTCCACCTTGTGGGGCTTCACCTGTTCGGCGTCGCGCAGCTGCTTCTGCAGCTTGCGGATGGCTTCTACGTAGGTATGCCCGTACCAATCGATTTCCTCCGGCGTGTAGGTTGCCAGGTAGCGTGAGTACTCCTTGAGTACCTCCTTCTGGCGCTCGGGTTCATCGTCTAGGGCTGGAACACCATTCTGCAACGCTTTGAGCACTTCTCGCTTTAGTTTCAAGGCCAGAGCGGAACGCAGATCGCAGGCTCTGTTCTTGAGGAGATAGTGATCGAAGCCGTGGCACTCGTGAATCTGTTCCAGCGTGCGCTCAGTCACCACCACGGACATGTAGGAGTCCAGCACATGGCTGTGTACCACCGAACGGCGCAGATTAGGCACCCAAAAGTGCGGAACACGGCGCTTTGTCTGCTCTCGCTTCTGAAAGCCCTTGATCACAGCCTCGCCACCCCAGATGCCCTGATGGGATTCCGGCGTGTCGATCAGCGGCAGTGGGATGTTCTGCACCGGCTTGATGGCGTGCGTCACCGGGTCGCGTTCCCACTGGTGGTCCTTGGGGATGTAGTGGACGGCGGCCGGGGTGGTCAGCTTCCACTCGCGCCAGAACTTCTTGTAAGCCTCGGGCAGCTGGGCGCCCAAGCCCTTGTCAAAGCGGCCCGGACGCTTCCATCCGTTCAACAGCTTGACGCCCTGCCGGAGAATTAGAGTTTGTTATCCATTCGTTTACGAAAGTTTAAGCAGCTATTGCGTCACAGAAACGCGGAGCTTTGTGCTGTTCTTGTAATTTTGTCTTCCACTCACCTGAGGTGTGGCGTGCGCCATTTTATGAGGAACCAACTATCAGTATATTGTTACTAAGTACTAAAAACTATGATTGGCAGTCTAGATTAGGCAATTGAACTATATTTTCCCTGATTTTGGCCAGGCCAACAACTTGGTACGCCGTTCTTCCTCTTCCCGTTTTGAAGAAACAGCTGGTTTAGAGTGAATGGCTAACGAGTAGAGTTGCCGCCTTTTTTAAAGAGGAAATAAAGAAAAATAGCTAAAAACGGCGAATTACATTTATTCTCTTTTATTCAGAAGAATTTTTAAAAAGGCATTAAATAATTGTTATTTTGGAATTTTGAATGTTTTTTCAAGTCCAAGTGTTTTGCTTTTTGAGTAATCAGTGAAAAACACAAAAAAAAAATCTAAAATTAAGTTCTACAGGACAGGAAATATGCAGCTTAGGTCAGCACTATCCGCCTGCGAATAGTAGGTAACCCTGAATTGTGATTCAGTAGAAAAACAAGTAAACAAAGAAAGAAATTAAAGGAAAAACCAAATATTATGTCGAAACCATCAAAATCGGGTCCACCCACTGAGGGAAGTGCCCCCGCCTACGATTATAGCAATTCCGGGCAGGCCATGGCCATGGTAAGCAGAAAATAGAGGCTAGAAGGAGTACACTTCTAACATACTATATAATATATATTTTAGCGAGCTCCTCCGCCCTCGTACGAGGAGAGCCAGCGGAGTGGCGGTGCCGTTGGATACTCGCAGCCAGGCGTTGCTCCGCTTAGCCAGAACCAGTACTATGGAATGATAAGTCACCATCAACAGCAAATGCCGTTTAATGGGCAGACACAACCATACGGAATGCATCATGGAACTGGTTACGGATTGGCTGGTCCAAGTACTTCTGCAGGAGCAGCGGCCTCACAGGTCCTTCACTTGGACTCGCGCGCCGAGGTGAGGACAAATGCTTCTGGATCCGTCGTGATTCCACCTCCGCCGCCGGGCTGCTTGCCTACTCCGGCTCAATGGGCGGCAATGCAGGGCCAGCCCGTGGTCCTCAAGCAGAAGAAGCGTTCCTTTTTTTAGATTACTTCAAACATACCATTCATTCGAATATATAATCACGTTACTCTCTAAATGTTATAAAAATAAACGATGCCACCAGCTTCGTTTCGTTCTCGCGTATATTTGAAAGTTCCCTAAGCAAACGAACATGGCGCCAGTGAAATGGATCGGTTACTGTCCAGTCCACCGGCTCTGATCACCCTACAACAGACTACTGGACGTCGCCGACTACTCGAAGATGTTCTCGAAGTATGTACTATCAAAGGTCTGGACACGCACGAAACCGTCTTCTCCGCCAGAGGCGTAACTCTTGCCGTCCGGATGGAAGGCCAAACTGTTGATGGGTCCAAAATGGCCCTTCAGGCGGGCGAACTCCTCCTCGTAGATAAGGTGGAAAAAGCGAGAGTCGAACTTTCCGGCCTTCGTGGACGTGGTGGTCACCTCCATGGCATCCTGACCGCCGCCCAGCACAACATGATCCAGGATGGGACTGATGGCAGCCGAGTTAACGGGACGCTCTGTCTTGTAGGCCTTCAGGCACATCAGGGACTCAGCGTCGAACAGTTTGGCGGTGGTGTCCTTGGAGGCGGTGACGAACATGGTGCCGTCCTTGCTCAGCTGCATGTCATTGATGCCGGCTGTGTGATCGCTGCCCGAGTCAACCACCTTCTGGCCCTTGCGGATATCCCAGATGGCAATGTTGCCGTTGTCGTGGCCTGGAATTAGTCATAGTTATTGTAGCTTCCATTGGAAAATCTCTATTATGCACGCTTACCGGTGATGATGGTCTCATCGAGGGGACCCCACAGCATCGAAGTGATCTTTGAGTCGGTCATAGGGATGCGCAGCGTGGGGGTCTGCTCGGCCAGGGAGGCGTCGGCATTGCGCACATCGATGATGAACAGCTCGCAGCTCTGTCCCATAGCCTTGTCCGTGGAGTAGGCGGCCTGGTTGCCCGAGAAGCTGAAGTTGCTGGTACGCACCGACGACTTGGTGGGGATGGAGGCAATGATTGTGCCATACTCAACGTCCCAGATCTTAGTGGTCATGTCACCGGCGCCGGTGATCAGCTTGCGGCTCTCCCAGTCAACGTCCAGGCACCAAACCGCGCCCTGGTGACCATCGTAAGTACCCAAGCGCTCGCCGTTCAGCGAGTACCACACATTGGGCTTCTGATCCTTGGAGCATGAGAAGAGCAGGTCACCCTCCCGATTGTATTTGATTTGCGTTATGGAACGCTCGTGCCCCTGCAGCATCAACGGACGCTGTAGGAAAAACGCAATAATGCAAAATATTAGCACAAATAGAAACCGCCTTTTAGGTTATGTTTGGCCTGGAACTCGCACAAGGATTGAGCACTGCACAAGCCCACGTCATTGCAGGTAAACACTTGGCAAATCCGTGGGGAGTGAAGAGAAGTCTGGATTCCCTAGCTATACACGCACCATTTTGTATTTAATAGTTATTTGTTGCGAGAAAACAATTCTTTTTGCAACAAAAATTCTCCACGCAGCACTACACGCCGAAAAAGAGCTGCCAACCTGGGTTAACGCAATAATCCCGAAATTCGACGAGGCGCTGCCAACCCGTGGTAAATTTTAAAATGTTTAAATTTATTTTTGTTGGCTATATTTTTACAGCTAAACGTTATACGTAAAAGTAAAATACAACGAATCAACAATTGTGACGCTAAGAAGCAGGACCTTAGCCGAACCAGCCCTTTTTGTTAAGCGAATTCCACTTGGCAATGTTCACCATTATCGAGGCCACACACTGATCCTTGTCGCGATTCTGTCCATAGTAATCGACGAATTCTCCATCCGGGTTGACTAAGTACATGATAATAGTGTGATCCACGATGTAATCGTTGTCATCGTCACGAGGTCCAGCGCTGAAATAGACGCGGAAGGCCTTGCAGACTTGTCTGATCTGATCCACAGTACCCGTGAGTCCCAGGAGTTTGGGGGAGAACTCCTTCACGTACTTGCCGACGATCTCCTTGGAGTCACGTTCCGGATCCACGGTGATAAATATCGGCTGCACCGCCGGCGTTTGAGGGGATTTTTCTGTACAGGATTGGGATTAAGTAAATTCCTTCAGGTAATTCCAATTTGAGAGCGAAAACAAACCGATTTCGTCCACCACGGCGGCCATCTTCTCAAGCTCGTCGGGACAAATGTCCGGGCAGTGAGTGAAGCCAAAGTAGATGAGCAGCCACTTGCCAAGGAAGTCCTCCGATTTACGTACCGCTCCTTCGGAGTCCACCAGATCCCACCGACCGCCGATGGCAGCTTTTCCCAGTTGCCGCTTACGCTCCTTCATGCGTGCCTCGTCCTTCTCGCTCTTCACGTACAGCATAAAGCCCAGGCCTCCAGCTCCCATAGCGCCAATCACGGCCAGACTTCGCCATGATATCGGACCCTTGCCTTTTGTGGGATCTGCGGGTGCGGCATAGTGACGGACGGCCGATTGTTGCGCCCAGCGACGGCAACTTCCCAGTAAGCGTTGAAGGCTGCGGGACATTTTACGGCCAGGATCCCGGAATTTCGGGGTTTTACGTAAATCTTCTGGAGAATAAAAAAATCTCGCCGGTGCCCTGCCTCTTCTTCTTTGTGTTTGACTGCCAGTCACAGGGAAGTCTTGTAATGTACTGCCAACTCGAGTGAATATCCGCAGTGGATTATTCGGTTTCAACACGTGCGGTTGGTGATTTCTGGTTGGTAAATTATTTACTAAACTAAAGTAATTAATAATAAAGAAACATGCCGAATCCGGATCGTGATGAGCCGCTGCTGTACATGGAGGAGTACAGGGTCAAACAGGACCCGCAGGACTATGGCCTGGCGGATAATGTGTTCACCATGGAGGCGTTTAAAAACAAACTACAAATTGTCATTGTGAGGTAGGTTTATTATTTTGAAAATAAGAAGTTCTGGAGGGGATTAACAACCTGAATCTCATAGGAACGATGAGGATGGCTTAGAGTTTGACCTGATTGGTGTGTACCCCGCCATAGCCAACGCCTTCCGCCGCCTAATGCTGAGCGAAGTGCCCAGCATGGCCATCGAGAAGGTGTACATCTACAACAACACTTCGATCATCCAGGATGAGGTTCTGGCCCACCGGATGGGCCTGCTGCCGCTGAGAGCTGATCCCCGTCTGTTCGCCTATCGCACGGAGGAGAGTCCCGAAGCTGGCACCGAACAGGACACGCTGGAATTCGAACTGAAGGTGAAGTGCAGTCGCCGTCGAGATGCCGGAAAGGATCAGTCTAACTTCGATGAGATCTACAAGAACCACAAGGTATATTCGGGCCACTTGAAGTGGCTGCCTAAGGGCAAGCAGGCTCAGATCTACACCGAAAGCGCCGTGAGCTGCATCCACGAAGATATTCTGATTTCCCAACTGCGGCCGGGCCACGAGCTGGATCTACGTTTGGTGGCCGTTAAGGGGCTGGGCCGGGATCACGCCAAGTTCTCACCTGTGGCCACGGCCACATACCGCCTGCTGCCACAGATCCAGCTCAATCGCGAAATTTCCGGCAAGGATGCCTATCTCCTGCAGAGCTGTTTCTCGCCCGGAGTGATAGGTATCAATGAGAACGAGTGCGCCTACGTAAAGGATGCACGCTACGACAGTTGTAGCCGGAATGTGTACCGTTATCCGCAGCTGAACGATGCTGTTACCTTGGCGCGAGTGCGTGATCATTACATCTTCACGGTGGAGTCCGTGGGAGCGCTCAAGCCAGAGGTCATCTTCCTGGAGGCCGTCAAGGTGCTGAAGATGAAGTGTCGCGCCTTCATTGACGAAATTGATTCGGAATAATTGTTTATTTAGTCGTTAATAGAAATATAATCTTATTATATGTACATAAGAGAGGGACAATTGTTATAAATTATAGATTTATAAATGTGTAAACCTAAGATTAGCGCGTGGTCTCCCGTTTGCGCTTGAGAATCTTCAGTCGGAACTCGGTAAGCACCACTTGCAAACGCTCCTGGCAAAGCAGCGCATCCTCCAGGTCCATATTATTCAGCTGGAGAGCCAAGCTCTTGCCAAACAGATCAAATTCGCTGATGATGACGTCCTCGGACATGTTATCGTCGTGCAGATCCGGCATCATCTCTTCGTACGCATCCTCGGCGTTTACTTCTTCCATTACACTTTCGTCCATGAATTCGGTCTCACCCTCGACAACATACTCCTGCTCCTGCTCATTCACCATCGGTTCGTTGCCGAGTAGATCATCTAGGATGGAGTCGTTCGAGGCGATATCATGATCCACCTCCTCTACGCGTTCAATCTTAGGCTCACGCTTCACCACCTTGAGTTCGCGCTTCAACCTTAAGGTCGGCTTGGGTTTGGGCTTTGGTTTTGACTTCCTACCCACGATGGATCTACCAATATGTACCTGTGCATCCGGATCTCCCTTGGTCTTAGCCGCATTTGGCTTACACATTTGATTGACGGCATCCGAGTCACCTTTGATCATGTTCTGCAAGGGGAAATGCATAAAAAGATAAATCCCTGGACTTAAATAAGCTAGGAGTTTCCCCTCCAATTTTCACAATTTTTCTAAAACCATCATTTACCTGCGATAAAAAATCATTGCACCTAGCGCCCTCCTGGTGCTTTCGAGTGATGAGATGCTGCTTGATGGACGCCAGTCGGGCCAGGACATTCACATCGCAGATCCTACAGTGCGCCGAGTATCCGTCATTGCTTGAACGCAGCCAGTTGGCGAAGGCGGGGAATTTCTCCCATTCAGTCCGGTACCGTTGGTGGTACAGTCGCTTCACCTTCTTATCGCTGGAGTCTGAGTCATTGTGCTTGACCTTCTGCATAGTGCCTGCGTTAAGCAGTAAGTCCTATTGGGGATTGAGGATCCTTTAAAAAGTGAGCGCCAAAGACACTAGTTTTAACAGTTCTTCGATCTAGTAATTTTCTGGTATTTGCGATGTTTTTTTCTTTTAATAGCAGTGTTCCCACCAAATTTTCTGTTCATAATGCCAAAACTCGTTCGCTGCTTACCCTCTACGCAGCAACTGGTCACATTAAAATAAGTAAGCAACCCACCAGACATTCAGCGTTGCCATATTATTCAGCAAAACTGCTGGTTTTACACGTTTCTTCTTCCCCCGCTATTTTCCTGCAGCTCGGGTTTTGCAACCCTCTGTTCGGGCATGCTACTGCAGTTTTCCTCGAGGCGTGTCAGATACCCTCGAGACACTTGGTGTTGCCAGACTGTACGGAAAAATAGTCATAAAACCCCTCGATACATATGGCGTTGCCATATTTAGCTTTGGCGATAAGTATCGAATACTCGATAATAATGGAAATCGACGAAGAGAAACCGCATGTTGTTATTAAATATTACTATTTGTTAATAAAAAACATTAAACACACCGCTTTTGCCCGCAGGTTGCTATTGCGGAAAACCCCAATGAGAACGTGATACGCGAGCGCAATGCAGAGATCGTGTCTGGCGGCAACGTCTTCTATAATCCTGTCCAGGAATTCAACCGGGATCTGAGTATCGCCGTCCTTAATGTTTACTACCGGAGACTGGCAAAGGAAAGGAGAGAAAAATCGCTCAAGAAGCAGCGTAAGAAGGTAAAAGAAGACCAGCCGGAGGAGAAGTACGAGACTCACGCTTCGGAAGATCCGCCCATCTATGTAGCAGGCACACGCTATGAGGATGGACTGCGTATCCTGGAGGCTCTGGCAGCCACCGGGTTGCGGAGCATCCGCTACGCCCAAGAGATCGCCGGTGTGCGTCAGATTGTGGCCAACGATCTGTCCCGTCAGGCGGTGGCTTCCATCACTACGAATGTGCGGCACAATAAGGTGGAAGAGCTGATCGAAGCCAGCCACGCGGATGCCATGTAAGCATTAATTAATAAACTAATTACATTGTATACCTATTAATGCTCGATCACTGTATCTTATAGGACGGTTATGTACCTTTCGACTGGCCCCGAGAAACGCTACGATGCCGTCGACCTGGACCCATATGGATGTCCGAATCGCTTCCTTGATGGCGCTATGCAATGCCTTGTGGATGGCGGCCTCCTGCTGGTGACCGCCACCGATATGGCCGTGCTGGCGGGCAACGCTCCGGAGGCGTGCTATGTGAAGTACGGGTCAGTGCCGTTGCGGATGAAATGCTGCCACGAGATGGCATTGCGCATCCTGCTGCACTGCATCGAGAGTCATGCGAATAGGCATGGCAAGTATATCGAGCCGCTGCTTAGCATCTCTGCGGACTTCTACGTCCGCATATTTGTGCGAGTGCACGTGGGACAGGCGCAGTGCAAACTGTCGATGAGCAAGCAGTCGTGGATGTACCAGTGTACCGGATGCGAGACGTTTACCCTGCAACCCTTGGGCATAACCAAGCCCAATCCCACGGCGGGGAATCCGCAGCAGCTAAAGTATGGCATACCCACGGGTCCGGCGGTGAACTCGCAGTGCGAACACTGCGGTCACAGGCACCATCTGGGCGGGCCCATCTGGTCAGCGCCGCTCCACAACCCGGAATTCGTGGAGGATCTGTTGCAGGCCGTACAGGAGGTACCGCTGGAATCCCTGGGCACCCAAAAGCGAATCGTGGGCGTGCTGTCCATGGTTCAGGAGGAGCTGCAGGACGTACCGTTGTACTACACGCCGGACAAGCTCTGTTGCGTGCTAAAGTTGGAGATTGTGCCCATGCTGAAGTTCCGGTCTGCCATTCTGCACGCTGGCTATCGCGTCTCCTACTCGCATGCCTCGAAGAACTCCTTGAAGACGGACGCCCCACCTGCGGTGCTGTGGGATATTCTGCGTAGCTGGAGCAAACGGCATCCGGTTAATCCCGATCGGATGATTCCTGGAACTCCATTGCAGGCCATACTTTCGAAACCTGGCACCAAGGACTACGAATTTGATGAGCTTCATCCGGCCGCCAATCCGAAGAGCCGTAAGTCGGCTTTGTCGCGCTTTCAGGAGAATCCAACTCCGCACTGGGGACCCGGAACCAGGGCCACCATTATGTAAGCTTTGTGGATTTACTACCCATTTTTAAAACTAACTTTTCCCGTTCTCTGCCAGGATTGGTGACAACAAACTGCCCAAGAGCTATCGTAACCAGAACAAGAAGCAGCGTCACAGAGCATCTCAGCAGCAGCCGGACAATGGGGTTGAAACGAATGTTGACCAACCACAACCGGAAGAAGAGGATGAGGTTGATGCGGAACTAATGGCCAAGCAGCCCAAGCTAGAGGCAACTGCGTGACGGCTGCTTCTAGCCACAAATTTATTAAGGAATCCCAAAAACAACGAAGGAAAAGGCGAGAGTATGGCTAGTAGCGGAAGAAGTTGCCGTCGGAGGTCTGGCGCGAGAACCCATTGTTAACCAGCTGGTTGTGGACCCCGCTGCAGATCAGCTTGGTGCTGTGCGGATGTATCTTCTCCTTGCAACCACCTGGGAATATATACAATAAATTAGAACGACGATCGGTTAAGTGTTTGTGTTCATGTAGTGAAAAGGTTTAACTTTGACTATTAATAGCAAGATGTTATTAAACATACAAAACGCTTACCAATGCGCAATGGATGACCCAGAGCATCCTCCTGCATACGACGAATCATTCGCGTATTTCTCAGCACCCGGAATGACTTGTGCTGGGCGCCTACTTCCTTGGCCGCTCCGGGAGCCGCCCAGCTGCTGCTCGCCTGGCACGTCTCATGCTGCATCACGTAGTCGACCTTGTCCGGAAAGGCCTCGCGGGTATGATCGTACCTCGCCTGCAACTGGAAGTCTAGCGTATCCTTAGGGATGCTGGGATTAGCACGAAATCGCTTGCTGGCGCGCACAGAGTTCATAGTCTGATGGTAGTAGAGCCGCTCATATGGCTCCAGATGGCCATACCAGTTACCGGGATTCAGGTGGGCCTCCGGAGCCGGTGGTTCCGGAAAGGGGCAAACATAAGTGCCCTCCGAATTCAGGTCCGGCTGCCTAAGGATACCAGTCAATTAGACACCGCTAAGCCAATTAAATAAAGCTAGCTCACCAGGACACATTCTTAATCTTCACCGTATCATACTGGATCATCTTGGTGGTCGAGATGAACTTTTGTTTCTAGTTTATCAATTAAATTTGGCACGGAAGTGTATAGGGTCCAATAGGTATGGGGTATACAAACAGTTCGAGTTCTATATATCAAATATATGGGGATTTTGACTTTTGTTGGCCCGGCCAATGTTTTGTCAATAAAATCCTCGCCTACCCTGCCATGGGTGTCAATGGAAACGAACGAACAAGGACATGATACGAAGGTTTAAATAGCTCCTTGAACTATATCAGAACTGATTACTGAATGATTTGATACAAGGATTTGCGACTACTATTTGGAGTAGATCAGGGTCTGCCTGCTTAAAGGCAAGGTGGTTGTTCTCAGTGAAGTAGAGGTTTGGTAATTGTACTTTTTACCGAACCAATGGCTTTGCTTTTGTAAGGAAAAAAGGTCAAGAAAGCCAATCCAGGATAAGAGTTAACGGATGAGCTACAAAAAATAAGCAATATCCAGTATTCCCCAAATAAAAACATATAATATTTATAGTTATATAGAAAAATAAGCAAATCTTTATTGAATTTATCTTTTGCTGAAAGGAAGCGTCAAGTTAGTACTTAATACTCACCACATTTTTGTTGTGACCTTTTAAGAAATCCCATCGAATAGAATCGCCGAACGGTGGCATCCTCTCCACCATCAATCGTGTTGGTCGTTAGCCTCTCAGCTGGAAATTTTTTTTTTCGCCTAAACTCAAAAGAGACGCCCACCAAGATACAGGAAACCACCAAGAACGCCAACCAGCAACAAACGACGGGACGAGACGAGACGAGACGAGAGAAGAGGTGACGGGGAACGACTGCAAACGGGAAACTACGATCAACAGCGCTCTGCTCCCAGCTCCCAAGCTGAGCACCAACAAGCTGTAGCTGTAGCGGACGCAGGAGCAGCAGCAGTAGGAGTGTGACTGTGGCAGCTGCTAACCGGAAACAGGAAACTGCAACGGCAACAACATCTCAGCGGCAACGGCAACAGCAACAGCAGCAGCATCAGCAACAGCAACAGCGGCCAAGCGATGTCCGCTCCCGGGTAGTTAGGAGTTGTAGCTACGATGGTGCGCTGCTGCTGATCCTCCCTCTCGCGATTTAACCACAATCCTATCTGAACCGCAACAACTGCCACACACCATCGCCTGCATGTATATAATAATAAACGTGTGGGAGAAGCTTGTTAATAAGTTTTGTTGTTAATAGGTACACAGAACGGAAATCGAACGGAACGAAACAAACAGAGAGCTGTCACCTATTATCACCTTTCATCATCCCCTTCTTCTTCTTCCTTTCTCATCTTTCTCCTTCGCCTCCTTCAGCTGTCACCTTTGTTCGATAAGTACGCCATGGTATATTGAGTTTATTGTTGTGTTTTGTTTCTGATTTTGTTCAAAGATCGCTGCTACTAGCTACTAAATATATCAAAAGCCTAATCTGAAAGAACTGACATCGAGGGATCTCGGCTCGGCCCTGAAATTGGGCCGGAGATCGCGCTCGGAACATGATTTTATGCGTGTTCTCTGCTCTTATTTTTTTTTCTCTGCCGAAACTTAACATAGTTCGCTATAAATAGTTGTGTAAAGTGTAAGACTGTTCAATGGTTTGTATACCTGCTGTTCGGGTACAGCATGACACAGGATGAGGAGCCCATCATATCCGGTTTTTGGATCGGAATCAAAGCGTGGGCCTTGTCAGCGAGCCATATCTGGAAAGGGAAACCGAAACTAGTACTAAATACAGCATATGTACGTGTAAAAAAAAAAAAAAAACCCACCTCGCACTCTCCACAAGTTGGAACGTAATTAATGTTTTTCTTTAGGAGCGGCTGCGGCTGCGGGAGGCGGCAGCGCCCAGACCTCCAACGGCGCCTCCTATGCCATTGCGACTATCGCCGCGCACCGGGCTGCGCGAGAACTTGGAACGACGTTCCGGAGAATGGCTGGTGGCCGAACGGGACCTCGAACGTGGTGAATAGGAGCGACGACGCGGACTGCGCGAACGGCGACGACTCATCGGGGAGCGGGAGCGTGAGCGGCGACGTGCTCCACCTCCAGATCCTCCTCCGCCGCCAGCACCACCTCCACCGCGACGACTGCTGGTGCTGCGCGTGGGCGACGACGGGCGACCATAGCGGGCCATCTGGACACGCAGCTCCCTGCCGTCTAACATGCGACCATCCATGGCGTCGAGTGCGTCTTCAGCATCACGTTTGTCATAGAAGCTGAAATGTTTATAAGGGATTATTTGATGTTACAAATACGGCAATAATTGTATTTAAGATCCGAGGTAACTTAATGTTTAATTGTGGGGTTTCACAGTATGTTGGCTAGCAGGGTTTCGGTAGGCAACAGTTGCAAGTGAACACAGTCGCTCTGGCATCCTTTTGCTAAGGAATATGTACAGACTAAGAGCTGATACATACTCAAAGAAAGCAAATAATGCGAATGGAATATAACTTTTAAGGGTTTCAAGTGGACATGGAAGATGACATATCTATGTGTAATGATAATATATAAGTTTTATTAATTTATGCAATTAACTGTGGTATTCTCAGTATGTTGGCTAGTAAAGGTTGAGTAGGCAACAGTTGCAAGTGAACACAGTCGCTCTGGCATCCTTTTGCTAATGAATATATACAGACTAAGAGCTGATACATACTCAAAGAAAGCAAATAATGCAAATGGAATATTACTTTTAAGGGTTTCAAGTGAACATGGAACATGGATTTATGCAATTAACTGTGGTATTCTCAGTATGTTGGCTAGTAAAGGTTGAGTAGGCAACAGTTGCAAGTGAACACAGTTGCTCTGGCGCACTTTTGCTAAGGAAAATGTAAAGATTGATAGCTGAAACATTTTTTATTATTAGCAAGTAATATGCGCATGGATTAACAAGATAATCATGATAATCATATGTAAATATCCTTCTTAAAACACTAATAGCTTGGTTTTAATTATGGTATTGTAGTATTCTCAGTATGTTGGCTAGTAAAGGTTGAGTAGGCAACAGTTGCAAGTGAACACATTTGATCTGGCACCCGTTTGGCTGAGGAAAATGCTCAGGGTTTGAGCTGAACACTTTCGAAAAAAGCAAAAAGTGCACATTTCATTAAAATAGAAAACATGAAAAATATTATATATGGGTGAAAGGCATATTTGTGAAAATGATAGTGAAAGTACAGAGTATATTTTGCAGTATTCAGCTGCTACCAATGCAAATGCATTCCAAATGTACTTAAATCCGAATTCTCAGAATATGTACATTTACGGGGATTCCCCTTTCCCAAGAAACGAAAATAAGGGAAAAGAAAACGCAAATAAGAACTTACCGCACAAAGGCGAAGCCGCGGCTCTCGCGCGTATAACGATCCCGCGGTATGTAGATGTCACCAACCTCTCCGCAGCGCTCGAATACGCGACGCAGATCCTCTGGCGTGGTGCGGTATGTGAGATTGTCGACCTGCCGGATATAGATGGATATTTTTAAACGCCAATATTAGCTTGCATGCCGGAAAAATAAGGTTATCTAACAACGTCGCCAGCAGGCCGCCATTTTGGAAGCCGTTCCCTCTCTTTTTCCCTGTGGTACTTGCCTTCAGCGACACCATGCCGTCGATCCTGGGGGGCGGGCGAGCTCCGCCCAATCCCCCGCCACTGCCGCCGTTGCTCATGTCAATGGTGATAACTTTTTACAACTCGAAATGCACGAGTTGTTAATTCAAGGAAAATTTCACTCGCTTTTATTTCCTAAGCAAATGGCGTCTGACACGAAAAGAGCTGCAAAAGCAACGATGTTACTATACGTCTTATCGATGTTACAATCGAAACTATCGATGTTCTGCAAAAGGCGATGTTCTTCAAATTAACATCGGTTAATTTTAACATATTTCTACTAGGAACGCATTTTGAGTTATACATTTCAGGCTAAATGCTATAGGTATTTGAAAAGCTATAGGTAATACAAAGTATGTGGATTTATTTGTGTCATTGGATCAAGCTATCACTATAAAACCACTAAACCACTGTTCTCTTGAAAATAAAGTACTTGTTCTGCGTATCTTAATATTCCCGTTATATAAAAAGTTAATCCCGTTTTGAAATTTAATTATAATATTCTACAGTATTTCTGTACCGTGTCATCAATACCCAAGTGCATGTGTAAATTGATATACGGTGGAAAGTGAATATGTTATACTTCAGCATTTCTGTACAGTTGAGGCCCACTGTGGCGCGACCTATCGATAGTCCGATGAAATCAACCACGTGTGACAACCCTGTTTCGATGCGTGGCTTGAAACGTGTAAAAATAGTAAATTTCTAAATAGAGGTGTTGCATTTAGTGTCCAGGTAGTCGAATCGCACCTGCAGGTCACCAGGTGGTTGCTGCCGATAGCCGTATCATAGAATTCAATAGCCGATTTCAAGAAGGTGCAAACTGCTCTCACACCAAGTTGGCCAGGCTACAACAAACAACACTAAAGCATAACATTAGTACAAACCGAATCGAAAGTCTGGCTCAAACCCCGCGCCGCGCCCCCTTCCGACCCCCATTGTTTTTGTAGTGCCATTCGCACAACGAAGCGCATTCCAAACGACCGCGTGTGTTCTGTGTGAGTGTGGGAGCAGCAAAAAGAAGCAGCGCAGCAGCAGAAGTTGAAGGAGGGCGAAAGTGTGTCGCGTGAAAAAAGCGAGAGATTTTCATCGGTCCAGAAAGGAAAACAGTACCACAGGGAATGGCTGCGCAGGAAAACACGGAGATCAGCACAAAGTTCTCCACTCTAAACGTAAACGCCGTCGAATTTGTGCCCAGCTTCAGCTACAGCGTGGCCGCCGCGGCAGCGACGGGGGCAGAGGCGGACGCGCCGCCACCCCCACCGGCAGTGGCCACCGATCCGGCCTCTGGATCCGGATCCGCCACACCAGCCACCACACCCGATTCCACCGGCAGTGGTGGATCCACAAATGCCCTGCCAGCAGCTGAGGCAGCGGCAGCTCCTCCTCCTGTGCCGGCGGCGCCAGCAGCAGCAGCAGCGGCGGTCACCTCCTCTAACTCTGCCTCGCCAGCGCCGGGTTCGCCAGCAGCGACGGCGGCAGCGACACCCGTGGAGAACCTCAACGCAAACAATGGTAAATAGCAGTCAACCCCAAACCCGACCGACACAACCCCCTCCCAATCCCCACGCCCCACGTCCATTGAACTCTTCCTCTGTGACGTCAACAAAGCAGCGTGTTATTGTTGCTACCTGCTGGCACGCAGGGAGTGTTGTGCCAGGGGGGTGAGACGTCAGAGGCCCAGAGGATGGGAAACAAAGCGCAGAAAAGTTGCATTTGCTGGGCTTAGGTTATTATCGGCGGCACATAACCTCAATCTGCGTCGACGTAGCAGTCAGCGTCGCATGTGTTGCGCCCTACGGCTTCGTGTGCATATTATTCTGCAGTTAGGCAAGTGGCTAATCGCTTTTACCAGGCGCAAAAACAATCGCTGGTCAGGGCCTTTCTTTGGCCGCTTTTTTCGTCGTCGTGTCGCCAACAGCGGTGCCTCATCCCAGCGATGCGCAGTGATCTGCTTAGGAGCTGGTCGCGAACCAGTCACAGTTTTTGAGTCGCTGTTTAAAAACTTTTCAAAACCAATTACTTAATTGAAATCAGAGTTTTAGCATTTTAGCAAAAGCATGGTGCTATTGTTGTGATTTAAATTTAATTTATGTAGAATTACCTAGTTAGTTGAGAAATACCTACATTTAAATTATCGTATAATTTCCTCCACTAGTAATTACCAAGAAACTTGCAATTGGTTAAAAAAAATAGGGGAATATTTGAAAACAGTATTAACAGTATAAAATATTTGTAAAATTTATACGATTGCATTATCACTGTTTTAATTTACTCATAAATATTCGGTATTTTTTAATTAGTCAGAAGAACTTGTTGTCATTTAATTTTTTATATTTATACAAGAACTTGCTAATTGTGCCTTCTAATTCCACTTTTTTTTGTTGGATTTTTCCGATCTTGATCACTTTTATTTATTTCTTTATATCCTTTCCTGTTCACGATCACTGGATGAGTTACGAACTGGCCCCATGCTCCGCGCATTTCTAATGTCTCCCCCCCCCATTCACTTGCCATTCTCCGGGCGACGTTGACGAGCAGCTGTTTGCGCTGACATTTTACTGCCTCTACGCTTTGTGCTAGCGTTTATTTGGCCATTTGCCTCACACACACACACATCCAACGCCCCCCATTCATGTGTTTTTGACACGTTTGCGTTTTTGCCAGCCGTTTATTGGAGCCTATGCTGCGCCCAGCTTCGCTGTGCTGACTGGACTGGTGGCCTCCGTTCAGCTCGCGCTGGTGCTGGCTTCTAGCTCACTCGTTATCGCACCGACTCCACCGTACACAGTTGTTTTTGGTACTGTTGTTTGTGGCGACTGTGGCTGTTTGGCCCGAATGGAAGCGCTTAGTGCAGCTCGCCGGCGGTTGAAACTGCTTCGAACTTGATTCTAGCGTTAGTTGTGCGGCAGGCAGCCAGCCAAACCAAACCGACGAAAAAATGTGAAAAGAGCGCGTCGTCGATTTGGCGCTGTTGGCTTTTACACTTCCGCGCGATCGCAGCACGTTTGCCTTTTGCTCCTCGGCTCCTCGCCAAAATATATATATATATATGTACATACATACATACATATATTGTTAAATCTTAATTAAGTACATGTGTAAATATGAGTAGTAAGCTCGCCGGTTCTCGCTGCCATCAATCCAAGAAGCTGCCAAAGTCCTCGCGTAGAACAAGTTAGTAGCCAACTAAGCACGGGATGGGCAATCAAGACAGCAGTTCCAATCCCGCCAACAATGCCAGCCACGGTGTCCGGTAAAAGGTTCGGGATCGAGTCCACTAGCCAACTATGTATATAGATAGCAACCTCCACCAGCACCCGAGCACGCACGTTGTCACCCGGCACGGCTTTCCACACCAATCCGGCCACCAGGCACATGACTCATCTGTCATCCAACTGCCTGGCTGGCTGTTCAGAGTCAGTAATAAGCAATTAGCATGTGGCTGTCAGGTCAAACACAGCGAGTGCATGTGCTAGTAACTAATAACCTGTATAAAGAGTGTACCAAGTAGTTAAAAAAAATGGAAACAGGTCCCCCAGGAGATTGATTGCAACTTAACAACTTACCTAGAAATCCCACAAGGCTAATTAATTAAAATTCACCTCAAGTACTCCCATGAATTTCGATTTACTACAGGCAAGCCGACCTGAATTTATAGCCCAAAAGCCAAGGTATTTGAACAGTTGTCTATAAATGGATTTGAATTGTACAGCCATTCAAAAAGTGAGGAATATAAAGTTGAAAGTTTTTTCTGCCACTAAAGATACCCAAAAAAATACTCCTACAATTGAATTAACCAATTCAGCATTACGTTTGTTAGCACTTTTATTATTCCCGTTCAATATCGACATTATTTCCTTGTAAATATATATACCTATACATAGAGAAAGATCAAATTAAAAAAAATGTATATGCGCACCTTATCTCTCTCTATAAAATGGAACTACATATGTTGTTTTAAATCCAAAAATAAAATTACAATTCAGATTTTTCCGAAATCCATTCATTTTTTCCGTTTAAAACTGGTTTCATCCAGTGAATGTCTTTGATTATTTGCGACAACATTTTATGGACGCTCTTGTAGTAATTTTTCCAAGAGTATAACAAAGCCCTGAACTATGGACGTTACGTTATTTGATCGTTTTTTAAATACTATATGCAATGGAATTCAGACTTCGCATTTTACGAATTGCTACGATCTCCGACACTCTGTTTCCTATACACCTTATTTAATGGCATTGATTAACCCTAACCGGTTGGAACTCCTCACTAACTCGTACATATATTTCGTTATCGTTTAGAAACCGATCCCGCTGACAGCTGGGATGTGGAGGATGATGCAGTGATCACACCCGAGGACGAGGAGGCAGAGGATGGCGATTTCGTGGAGGGTGAGGCCGCGTCCAAGGTATCCAAAAAGAAGGTGGTCAAGGTGGAGGAAAACAGAAGCAAGCGAGAGCATGTAAACGTTGTGTTCATTGGCCATGTTGGTGAGTTACCCCCAGGAAATCACTTGGAAACTATTGCTTATGTTAATTGTAACTTTCGTTCAGATGCTGGCAAATCAACGATTGGCGGACAGATCATGTCTCTCACCGGCATGGTGGACAAGCGAACACTGGAGAAGTACGAGCGGGAAGCGCGCGAGAAGTCTCGCGAGAGCTGGTACCTGTCCTGGGCGCTGGACACCAACCAGGAGGAGCGTGACAAGGGCAAGACCGTCGAGGTGGGACGCGCCTTCTTCGAGACTGACCGCAAGCACTTCACCATCCTCGATGCGCCCGGCCACAAGAGCTTCGTGCCCAACATGATTGGCGGGGCGGCGCAGGCCGATCTCGCCGTGCTGGTCATTTCGGCGCGAAAGGGAGAGTTCGAGACGGGATTCGATCGTGGCGGCCAGACACGCGAGCACGCCATGTTGGCAAAGACCGCTGGCGTCAAGCATCTGGTCGTGCTGGTTAACAAAATGGATGATCCCACAGTTAGTTGGGATCAGACGCGCTACAACGAATGCAAAGACAAGATACTACCATACCTCAAGAAGCTGGGTTTCAACCCGGCCAAGGACCTTACCTTTATGCCTTGCTCGGGCCTCAGCGGCTACGGCCTCAAGGACCAGATACCGGAGACACTGTGCTCCTGGTACCGGGGGCCGGCATTCATTCCGTTCATCGATGAGCTGCCCTCGCTCAACCGCAAATCGGACGGGCCCTTCATTATGCCCATTGTGGACAAGTACAAGGACATGGGCACCGTTGTGATGGGCAAGGTTGAGTCGGGAATGGCGCGAAAGGGCCAAAATCTGCTGGTTATGCCAAATAGGGTGAGTTCTTGGCTATAACCCAAGTTATGTTATGTTTGCAATTAATTTGATGCCCTTTTTATAGACACAAGTGGCGGTGGATCAATTGTTCTCCGACGACTTTGAGGTCACATCTGTTGGGCCCGGCGAGAATGTCAAGATCAAGCTGAAAGTATGTACAAGGCCTTTGAGACCTTTCGTTTATAATTATTAATATATTAATCCACGATCTCTCTCTCTCTTATCAGGGCATCGAGGAGGAGGATGTCTCGCCTGGTTTTGTGCTCTGCGATGCCGCTAATCCCATTAAGACGGGAAAAATTTTCGATGCTCAGGTCGTGATCTTAGAGCACAAATCCATTATCTGTGCGGGTTACTCGGCTGTTATGCACATACACTGTGCTGCAGAGGAGGTCACTGTTAAGGTGAGCTTACACACACACACTATAGATATAACCATAAGCCGAAACTAATTATTTTAAAATTGTTTTGTGGACAGGCCCTCATCTGTTTGGTCGACAAAAAGACTGGGGAGAAATCAAAAACACGTCCACGGTTTGTTAAGCAGGATCAGGTGGCTATTATGCGCATCGAGTGCTCCGGAATGATTTGCCTTGAACAGTTTAAGCTTTTCCCTCAAATGGGCCGTTTCACGCTCCGAGATGAAAGTGAGTGTCCCTTCGCCTATTTTAGTTTGTAAATATGTCAACTAAATATGAATTACTTGCAGACAAAACCATTGCCATTGGCAAGGTGCTGAAGGTGGTCGAATAAATTGAGCCAAGCTGAATTTCGAGCGCCCGCCTTTCACTGCGACTTTTTGAGATAGCATTGCACGCCCGACGAGAGACAACAACCACAACAACAATAGCAGCCAAGCCACGCCAAGCCATGCCACGCGTTCTTCATATTTGACAAAATCCAACACACACACAACCACAACACACAGTGCTCTCCGCTTACATATGGTTACTTTACTTTCTATCAACAATATCAATTGATTAGACACTGATTAGAGGATACGGATTTGCAGGCAATGTGAAGTGCATTATATAGAAGGCAAGTGAAAAGTTCATTTACAAGCTGGACGAACCGACGGACGGACGGAACGTAAAATGAGAGATAGAAACAGAAATGCATTATATACGAAATATAAACTATATTATGTGTACAACTAAACGGCAAGTTCGGCAGCAAAGCAAGATGTACTATTTATATGAATACGCGACACAAAAACCACTCAAACAAATGCTTGAGCACGAGAGTTGGAGAGAGAGAGAGGGAGGATCATTAATAGGTTCATAATACGATTTTTGTTGGTTGAGAAGGAGGCCTCACTCTCAAGGATAATGAACATTATCTTGGTTTACTACCTTTTTGTATAAACTGTAAGCATTACATTAAATAGCGTACACACAAACATGCCTAAATCGCGCGTCGTCGAGTCGTGACAATTAAAAAAAAAAAAAACTGAAAAAACTAAAGCTGCAAGCTAACCCAATTTTTGTATTTGTACAAGCGAAAAAAAACCCCAACCTTTCCCCCATTCAGCTTCCTGTAGCGCCTTCAAATTGCAAATTTGTTAAAAAATATTCTGCTAGATTGTGGAATGCGATATTTCCTATTCTAATTTTCTTTTTATACACGATATAATCTAAATGCTTTAATTTAAGTTTAAGCTTAAAAGAACACACACGGAGTAAAAGTTGGTTTTGATTTGTAAGCTAAAAATTGTATGTCGCTTGGGAAACAAACACCACGACAACACACTCACACGCGGCAACATTTAACGATAAATGTAAGCAACTAATTGTTAACTTTAATCCAAATTCGATGTTCTCTGAAAAACAACAAACCCATTTCATTTGCGGCAAGAAACAAATATTATGATTTTTCTTATAATTTAGTTAATTGAAGAATTCGTGCGCGTGTCTAACGCAGGGCACGAAACCCATTTATGAAAGAATAAAAATGCCTTTTGCTATTAAGCAAAAACAAAAACACAAAACCCAACTAAACGTTTTTATTTTTCATTTTCATTTATTATACCCCCTCATTAACATCCAGGACCAAGGCGGTTTCAAAACATTCATCATCCCAATCATTCAGATATAACTATTTCCGCAATTATTTTCCGTCACTACCGATTTGTTGAAATCAAAAGTTGTTGCTTTTTGAAATGAGAGAGAGTCGAGTCAAGTAAATAAGTAAATGAATAAATAATATCAATTAAACAAACACGTTGAACAGAGTCTCCCCTGTCTGAGTTAATTCAATTAACTGAGTAATTTAAATCGAGAGAACATTATTAATGAGAAGGATATGAATCTGCTTATAACGCTTATCGCAGCAGCCTCCTACGAATCGAACTCGAAAGCTACTTAATTCATATTATTGTAATGATAGTAATTGCGATATATCATTGTTGACAACGCGGGAACTTATTTAAATGTTTCACAAGGACACACACGTACACAGCCCCCGACACATGCAAACACCTGACGCAAGTCAAAAACTACGCCACTGAGGAATATATAGGAGAGATCGGAATAATAGAAATTATATAGACAAACCGGAAATATTTATACAAAGAAAAAAAAACGAAATTTCAATGTATTATTATTATACATATACGTATGAAATGAAATCAAGAAAACCAAAAACAATTCGCATAAATTTGAACATTTTTTATCAATAAAAGTGAGACGAAAAAAAAAAAAAAAAAAAAACAGATGAAAACCAAACGAACCAACTTCAGTATGTCTATTTAATTAGCGGGATTTGCTAAAATCTGGGGATTTTATTTTAATAAGTAATTCCAAAGACTATAGGAAAGCCGCTTTACACATGTTACACGAAATGTAAGAAGCGGGCAGGCAAAATTGACAAGTTCCCCAACACGAGATTCTCTAGTACAAATTTTCATGTACCAGGCGCGCAGAATGCGGCAGGAGGATGATTTGCTCAGTAAAAACCTATTTTGTAACTGTATAGTGCTCTCGCGAGAACATCTCTCTCTTTG